>VZQC01008082.1:2297142-2358376 GCA_009823505.1 Rhizomys pruinosus
TTTTTTGTGGTTGGTTGGTTGGTTGGTGGGTTGGTTGGCTGGTTGGTTGGTTGGTTGGTTTTGAGATAGGGCTCCCTGTAGCCCCACCTGGCCTTGAACTCGCAGAGATCTGCCTATGCCTCTGCTGGGGTTAAAGGTGTGCGCCACCACACATGGGCTTTTCTTGCATTTTTTTGTTCTTTTAAATACTTTATTATTTTAATTTTATGTGTATGAGTGCATTACCTGTAGGTATGTTAAGTACAACCATGTCAAGCAATGCCCATAGAGGTCAGAAGAGGGTTTTGGGTTCCCTGGAACTGGAGTTATGAAAAGTTGTTAGCTAGGATCCGAACCTGAGTCCTCTGCAAGAGCAGGCAGTGCCATCTCTTCAGCCCTTTTTTTCTTGGTTTTAAGACAGGGTCTTGCAGTATAACTCTGGCTGGCCTGATACTCACTAATATAGCTCAGGATGACCTCAAACTTCTACCAATCTTGCCTCAATCTCCCAAGTCTAAGTAAGGTAATGTGTATACTACCATGATTGGCTCTTAAAATGCATTTTTAAAAATATGAGTGTTTTTCCTGCATGTATGTAAGTACACCAGTGTCATGCAAAGCCCATGGAGGCAAGAAGAAGAAATTGGATCCCTTGGAACCAAACTGGAGTTATAGATGGTAATTAGCTGCCATGTGGGTGCTAGAAATTGAACCCAGGTCCTGTGAAAGAACAGTCAGTGCTCTTAACTGCTAAGCCATCTCTCGAGCCCTTAAATTGTATTATTAAGGATACTCGTGGGCACAGCTATACTCCATAGGTGCAGGATATAGAGCTTTCCCGTCATATGAAACCACAGAAATTTTTCAGCACTTTCATTTGCTCTAAGTAGAAGGAAGTTGAATTGTGTAGCACTATTTGATAACACATGGCATTACCACCTCATTTCACATGTGTCTAACTAAAAGCATCTCTGAACCATAGCAGACACTAAGAATTAAATCTCTTAAAGACAGAGACCTAAAATCATGTTTTAGTAAGTAATAATGTATGTTATTTACAACTACATGGGAGTGAATAAAAGAGTGTACTGACTCCTTTAAAATAACTGCTAGATGGCACTGTGGCACACACCTTTGATCCCAATACTAGGTAAGCATAAGCAGGTCGATCTCTGTGAGATTGAGGCCAGCCTGGTCTACATACTGAGTTTTCCAAGACAGCTGGGACCATAGGGAGACCCTGTCTCAAAAAAAAAAATCTAAATAAATAATAATCTGCTAATTCCTGACACCTGGCCAAACTCTGCATTTTTATTTATTCATTTATTCATTTATTTATTTATTTATTTATTTGACTGATTGGTTTTTTTTTGAGACAGGGTCTCACTTTATAGTCCAATCTGGCCTAAAACTATATGCAGCCAAAGCTGGCAACAAACTCATGGCAATTCTCCTGCTTCAGCCTCATAATTGCTGGGATTATATGTATAAACCACTATACAGATAGTCCAGCTACATTTTGTATATAACTAGAGATACATTTTACACCAAATAATACAGTATATTTAAGGTACTCATGTGATCACTAAGTATATACAAAATCAAGATATTTCTGTAGTCCCTACAAACAAAGCTTGTAAAATATTTAAGAATCAAAAAAGTACATTTAAATATAATTAGGTAAACTGATTTGAAATTCAGCGATCCTAAGCTAAAGGTACAAAAATACAGAAACATGTCCATGCAAGATGAGGACCTGGTTCAGATCCCCAAACCCATGTAAAAGCAGGATGTGTGGTACTTGCCTAGAAGGACACAGACAACCCCTGGTCCAGCTGCTGTAGCTGAAGCCATGAGCTCCGGGCTCAGGGAAAGGGTCAGTATCAAAAAGTAACATGGAGAAGAGCTGAGGAGATGGCTCAGTGGATAAAATGCTTGCCATGCACACATGAGGACTCAAGTTTGGATCCCCAGCACCCACATGAAAGAAGCCAGGCAGGCATGGCAGCTTGCCAGTAATCTAATTGATGACCTTAGGGTTCAGCAAGAGACCTTAGCTCAATAAATAAAATGGAAGCCATTGAGAAAGACACCTGACATAAACATCTGGCCTTCCAATGCACAGGCAAACACATGCATATGCACCCACATATGTGCCCCCATATACACAGATATAAACACAAAATAAATAAGATAGACCAAAAAAANNNAAAAAAAAAAAAAAAAAAAAAAAAAAAAAAAAAAAAAAAAAAAAAAAAAAAAAAAAAAAAAAAAAAAAAAAAGAATAGCTGGGCATGGTGGTGCATGCCTTTTTTTTGTTTATTTGTTTTTTTGGTTTTTTTTGAGACAGGGTATCCCTTTAGTCTGAGCTGGCCTGAAAGTCACTCTATGTAGACCAGGCTGGCCTTGAACTCACAAAGATCCGCCTGCCTCTGCCTCCCAAGTGCTAGAATTAAAGGCGTGCGCCACCAAGTGGTGGTGCATGCCTTTAATCCCAGCATTTGGATCTCTGTGAGTTCAAGGCCAGCTTGGTGTTCAGAGTGGGCTCCAGGCCAACTGGGACTAAAGGGAGACCCTGTCTCAAAGAAATACAAATAAGATAGAAAGCAACTTAAGACACCCAACTTTGGCCTCTATATGCACATGAATATACACGCACATATATACATATGAGCAGGGCACAATGTGCATGTCTGTAATTCCAGTGCTCCTTAAGCAGAGGCAGGAGAATCAGTACCAAGTTCAAAGCTTGTGTATATACACAAGTTCCAGGTCTGCCAGGACTACACTGTGATACCCTGTCTCAAAAAAATAAAAATAAAAATAAATAAATTTTAGCTGGGCATGGTGGTGCACACCTTGAATCCCAGCACTCGGGAGGCAGAGGCAGGCGGATCTCTGTGAGTTCAAGGCCAGCCTGGTCTACAGAGAAAGTTCCAGGACAGCTGGGGCTGCAGGTAGACCATCCCTCAAAACGACATAATAATAATAATAATAATAATAATAATAATTTTTATTTTTTAATAAGTTTTAATATATACATATGTGCATGTGTGTGTCTGCATACACACTTAGCCTCTAGCTTAAAAAGAATTCACATGAGGAAACCAAAAGTATATGTGTGCCAGATAGCTTTAGTGTCAACTTGACACACCTGGGTTGAGGGAGCCTCAATTGGGGAATTGGCTCCATTGAATTGGCCTGTGGCCACATCTGTGGAGTAATGTCTTGATGGTCGAGCAGTGTGGGAGGGCCCAGCCCACAATTAGTAGTGCCACCCTGGGCAGGTTGTTGTGTATGGTATAAAAGGGCAGGCTGAGCATGGACCAGGAGAGCAAGCCAGTGAACAGCATTCCGCCATGGCCTGTGCTTCAGCTCCTGCCTCCAGGTTCCGGCCCTGAGTTCTTGCCTTGGGCTCCCTAAGTGATGAACTGTGACCCTGGAGATGTAAGAAGGATAAACCCTTTCCTCCCCAAGTTGGTGTTGGTCAGAGTGTTTTGTCACAGCAATGGAAGACAAACCAGAACAATATGTAAAATCAAAATCCTTTTGAGATCTCAAAGAATAACTTACAGAGGTAACTGTAGCCAAAACTGTCAGATAAAAAAGTAGGAGAACCAGGTATGGTAGCTAGCACATGCCTGTACTTCCAGTCCTCAGGAGGCAGAGGCAGGTGCATCAGTCACAAATTCAAGGCCAATCTGGTCTACACAATGAGTTCCAGGCCAACCCAGGTTCCACAGTAAGAACCTGTATAAAGAGAGAAAGAGAGAGAAAAAAGAAACAAAATCATAAATGTATAAATGCAGTACAGATAATCAGATGTGTCCTGAGTGGCCAAAGGAGGGGGAAGAATGCAAGGGCATGAAACAGTCGGTAGCAATCAGGTCAGGAAAGGAAGTTTGCAGTCATTACGAGAGGTATTTAGTGTTTATCTAGCAGGCCACACAGCCTAACTGACAGCGATGTAGAAAACAGACTGAAGAAACACGAGGAATGGAAAACATGAGGACCCTGCTGTGATGATGAGGGCACTGCTGCAACACTGCAAGATCTGATGAGTCACAAATAATCCAAACAGCAGGAGCAACTACCAACATCAACTTAGCCAGTGTATGTCACATCTGTGTGTAATGTCATTCAATCTGCACAACCTTTCAGAAAACTAAAGCTTAGAGAAAAAAATATTTTTTTTGGTATTTTTGAAACATAGCCCCAGTTGTCCTGGAACTCACTCTGTAGACCAGGCTGGCCTTGAACTCAAGAGATCTACCTGCCTCTGCCTCCCAAGTGCTGGGATTAAAGGTATGTGCTACCAGGCCTGGAAATTAAGTCAATTTTTTAAAAAGTCAGCATACGTAGGTGGTTACAGAGAACCTGGGCACTGAATCTAAGACTGAATGTGACTTCAATGTCCACATTCTATTTGTCTTTTACTTGTTTTTGCTTTAGAGACAAGGCTTCGCTAGCTCTAGCTGGTCTAGAACTCACTATGTAGACCTGTAGACCAAGGTGGCATAAAACTCCAAGACCACCAGCTTCTGCCTCTGCCTCTGCCTCTAGAGTGCTTGGATTAGAGCCATGTGCCACCATGCCTGGCTCCAATGTCCAGCTCTTGCACTATGGTACAATAACAGAAGAATATAATCAAGAAATCCTTAGGCGATACCATCAAAGGTACATCATGACCACACATAATACACACAGGATCTTCATTTACACACTAACTTTTCCTTCCTGAAATGCTTTTGAAAATTGATTAGTGCCTTATATAGAGATTTTGACTGAACTACATCAGTAGGCTTACTTAACAGATGTTTAAAACTTTGAATTTTAGACTAGATGTAGTATCTTACTTAGGAAATTATTAATTTAAAAACTTAAGTCGTGGGGGGCTGGAAATATAGCCCAGTGACAGAGCAGATGCTTAGTGTGTACAAGATCCCAGATTAATGCCCAGCATCATCTAAAACAAATTTTCTCCCAGTGGCCACAAGAAAGAAAACAAAAAAGAGACAGAAAGAGAAACAAGGGGCTGGAGAGATGGCTCAGTGGTTAAAAATGCTTCTTGCCCTTCCAGAAGACCCAAGCTTGGTTTCCAGCACCCACATCAGATGGTTCACAATCATCTGCAGCTCCAAGACCAGAGGGTTGGACTCCCCACTTCTGGCCTCCAAGGGTACACACAGACACACAGACACAAACAAATCTAGCCAAGCACGGTGGTGTACACCTTCATTCTCAGCACTCAGGAGGCAAAGGCAGGCAGATCTCTGAGAGTTCAAGGCCAGCCAGGGCCACATAGTGAGACCATGTCTCAAAAAAATAATAATAAAATCAAAAAGAAATATTTTAAAAGGAGAAACAAATACAGAACTGAAACAGAGCACTCTTTGGTCAGAAAAACAAACCTTGTATATCCAAGATGAATGTAAATAGACTTACATGCCTTAGAAATCCTAAAAAGACAGGTATATGCAGGGCATGGTGGCTCATGCCTTTAATCCCAGCACTCAGGAGGCAGAGACAGGTGGATCTCTGAGTTCAAGGCTAGCCTGGTCTACATAGTGAGCTCCTGGCCAGCTGGGACTAAAGGGAGACCCTGTCTCAAAAAAAAAAAAAAAAAGACAGGTATACAAGAGAAATGTTCATAGATTTCTGTATCTAAATTAAGTATAAGAAAGGAAAAACATATCTTTAAACTAAAATCTTTGTGCTATATACAACTTAGCTATCCAAAATATTTAATTTTATCCTAATAATATAGTAATCTTGATTTGATGAAACATTTTATGGTACTATAGGAAAAATAGGCAAATGATAGATTTATAGATGTATATTCCAATTTGACAAGTGTAATTATTCAGAGGAAATAAGAAGAATGAACTGATCTACCGCAACTGTCCAAATATCTTTTTTTTTGTCTTTTACAAGACAGGTCTCCCTTAGTGCCCCACTGTCCTGGAACTCACTCTGTAGACGCAGTCGGCCTTAGAACTCAGCAAAGATCTCCCTGCCTCGCTCCCAAGTGCGTAGGATATAAGGAGTGCACAACCACGACGGGGGTGAAAAGCCCAAATTATCTTTATCCTTAAAAAATATTTGTTGAGATTGATCAGTTTATACATACAGAATTTTTAAATACAGTGGCCTTTCCTTTTTAATGTTGTTAGTTTTGGAGACAGGTCTTCCGACCCTTAGTCCGACTGTAGCTGAGCTGGCCTTGAACTCACAGATATGCTGCTATCTCTAGGCCGTCCAAGTGCGTGCTGGTTTGAAGGTTGTGAGCCACAGGCCGCTCGGAATAATGGTCTTTCCCTTAAATAATACGACCCACAGCTTCCCATTCATCACAGTAACTCTCATTTCTGCGGGTCCTCCCTCCCCATTTCCTTTTTGAAAAAGGGAGTTTCCCTGGGGTAGCCCAGGACTGGCACGCTTAAGAACTTGGTCATCCCCTAGCTAAGCCCGTCCTGAGTCTAAATTACGGTGATAGTGTAGCCTTCTGCAGCACATATACTAAGAAGTAAGGGATTTAAGATGTGTACCACCATATCCATCTTAATTCTCTCATTCCTTTTTTTTTTTTTTTGCAGGGTTCTTATCCTCAGCGTTTAACCGCTGTGCTATACCCCAGCCTTTTTTGGTCTTTTTGAGACAGGGTTTCCTTATAGCCCCAGCTGGCCTAGAACTTGCTACGTAGACCAGGCTGGTCTTGAACTCCCAGAGATTCCTCCTGCCTCTGCCTCCCAAGTGCTGGGTTAAAGGTGTGCACCACCATGCTCAGCAATTTTCTCATTTCTAACATTCATTTTCCACAAAGTTACACGATGTCTTATCTGTTAAATTCAAAGTTCCTGGATTATGAATATAGGTAGCTTTAAAAAAAACATGATAGTTCTCACTGAACTGAACATTCAAAAATAAGGTTATACTTGTCATGTTTTAACACACAGTGCTAGTATATCGGCTGTTGACTGGCTCACCCCAGATACTAACTATTCACCACAGGTGTCAGTTTAAAAATCTGTTTAACTGCTAATCACAGAACTTGGGAGGCAGAAGCAGGCAGATCTCTGCGAGTTCAAGGCCAGTTTGGTCTACATAATGAGTTCCAGGCCAGCTAGGGCTACAGGGAGACTGTGTGTCAAAAAGACACCCCCCCACCTCAAAAAAAGAAAGAAATGTATGTAAAACTGTTAGAGCCAATAAACAACTTAAAAGTCAGTGGAAAAAGGTAAATAAGAATTTTTTTTTTAATTGGACTTTTTTTTAATTTTATTTATTTCTGTATGTGTATGAATGTACTGTCTGCTTGCAGGTTTGTGCACCGGTGCAATGCCGCAGAGGTCAGAAGAGGGCGTCAGATTCCCCTGGAACTGGAGTTCTGGAATTGGAGTTTCGGATGGTTCTCAGCCGCCATGTGGGTGCTGGGGATCGAACCCAGGTCCTCTGCAAGAGTGGTCGGCACTCTTAACCGCTAGGCCATCTCTCCAGCCCAGAATTTTTCACTTCAATGATTACCAATTGACTGACAGACTTGAAAGGCCCTTGTTTTCCCTAATAGTATGTGTACATTAAGGTTCCTCCACTGAAGGAAAAAGTTTTCATTGTGTTAGTTCCAGTTATAATTTCCAGCTGAGTCAAAGTTCTTCAGCCTTAAAGCAGGAAATCCAAAAGGAAATTCCATCAGCAGATCCCCAGGCTTGGCAACTCAAAGATCCTTTGCAGCAGAGATATAGAAATTCACCAACTATTTTTTATAACCTTACCTCATATCTTCAAGCAAATCACATTCCGCCTGATGTTTGGCTTGAAGTTTTGTCATCTGTTCACCTTGAATGTTTTTCAGTTCTTGTGTAACTTTCACCTAAAACACAGCATACATTTATGAAGGCTTTTACTATGACTTGAAGGGAAAAAAATTACTTAAAGAAAACAGAATATATATGTCTGGCTTATCTCTCCTGGAAGACCATAAATTCCTTATTTGTCATCCAGTTTTATTGCTGAACATACTTAGTGAAAAAAAAAAAAGCCAATGAATCTGAAATGGGGGCTGAATGGAAATACACAAATGTAATAATTAAAGGTTTAAAAGGTTTTAAACTGCCATTCTATCTCTATTCTTCCAAAAAATAAAATGTAGACATTAAGATCAGCTAGCAGATCTAAGAGAGCATGGAGTACCTAATACCTAATGACTGAAATATACACAATCGTGAAATGATATGCTTGAATCAGCCACATAAATTATTCCACAATGGCTGCAAAAAAGAACGCAGTCTCAGGATGATGCCCTCCACTCTGACAGCGCATCAAATCACAATCTCTTTTTCACAAAGGAGAACGCAAAAGTGACCTTCCTGCATATGCAGAGCTTTTAAACTAACCCAGCAAGCCAGGCCCCAGCCGCCCCACTTCAAACAGCGAGAACCGCCAAAGCCAGCTGGCTGAAGCCTCTCGGGCCAGGCCTGGACCCCAGGGTTTGAGATTATGGCGGAATCCTGGTGCAGTGCTACCGGGAGAAGTGAGGATACATGTGCGAAAGAACAGAGATAGCTTAACCACAGAAATCCAGATTGAAAAAGGGAAAGAGGAAACACACACACACACACACACACACACACACACACACACACACGGCAAATGTTTGCCTACAAGGGGAGGGTGGAACTGCCTCTACCCACTGCTCAGAGTAGGTGTCTAGTATCCATGAGCAAGATTAACAAGACAAGGACACAGACTGCTCCTGGGAAAGGTGGAATAGGGCGCAGCCGGGACGCTCCTGGCAAGCCCAAAACACCGGTCACTGGCACCCAGGCCATCCAAACCCAGATCCTAGTGCCCACGCCACACACTGCCGGGTTCTGGCTCTCATGCGGGAAGCGCCACGGTTTTCCCAGCCTCCCAGCCCCTGAGGTTGGGGGGGGGGGGTGTTAAGCAGGACCCGTCAATCCTTAATTTGCTTTCCCTGGGGGTGGAAGGGCGGTGACCGTCCCAACTTCTTTCGGCAGCCCCGTGGGAAAAACAGGCCAAACCTTATGGCTAGACTTGAATGAAACAAATCCTCCCCTCCCCCGGCAAATTTGCCAATGGGCTGGGGGTGTCCACGGGCGACTTGGGAAGGCTCGAACCTGGAGCAGACGAAACAATCCCACACGAACAAGGCTCTGCAAATGTGCAGGAGCTCCCCCGCCTCTCCTCTTTCCCCTCCGTGCAGCCCCCGAGATTGCACTTTGCATTGGGCGGCACTGCCATGCACACACACACACACACACAAACACACGCGCACACACACACACACACACACACACACAAATGCACACCCGAGAAACTCTGGCAGAGGTCTGGGGGTGGTCCCCGGTGGACTGGACCAGCCCTGGCCGCCCCTCGGTCGCAGACACTTCACACACACGACCCCTTGCCTGGGGCGGGCGGCAAACTCAGTGACAAGCCAAGAGGCGAGAGCGGTCACGGCCCCTTTCGGGAAGGGGGAGGGGGCGCGACGGTCGCCCCAGCCCGTTCTTTGTACGCACCCTCCCCACCAAAAAAGCCTCCAAAGCCCCCCCCTCTAGCTGCGCCCTTACCTTCCTCGGCGGCGGCTGCATGATGCTGAAGGGACATCAATCCTCCCCCCACCCCGACGGCGGCCTTTTAAAGGACGAAGAGGATGAGGAAAGCTGGGGAAGAACCGGCGGCCCAGCAGCGAGGGCGCGCGCGTGTGTGTGCGAAAGGAGAGCTGGGGGAAGAGGCGGAGGGGGGAGGAGGACTCGCTCCGGAGGCAGCCGGGCCGGCGCACCGCAGGAGGACCCCGGTGGCAGCGAGTGTGCGAGAGGGAGGAGGAGGAGAAGGAGGAGGAGGAGGAGGAGGAGGAGGAGGAGGAGGAAGAGGAAAGCGGCGCCGCGCTCCCTACTAAGGCTCCCGCCGCGTCTCAGGCCGCGGGAATTTCCGGCCCCAGCGCGCGGCACAGCGCCCTGCTGCGGCGGCGGAGGGAAGCGCGCGTGTTCGGGGCCCGCTTCTGGGGGACCTGGCCAGGCTCCGCCGGGAAGCCGCGCCACTGGGGCTGTGCACGGCGATGGGAGTCTTAGGGAGGCTAACGGATAGGCCGGAGGACGGGAAGGATGGAAAAGCGTGACAATTCCCCCATCCTCCCTGAGAGTGGCACGTTCCAGAAGCCTCCCGGCCTCCCTCCCCCACACCGGGAGGCAGCCGGGGGCTTCCCGCGCGCTTTCCCGCCAGACCGCTGCGGCGCGCGCCTGTTCCCGGGGGCGCGCACGTGGGCGGGAGAGGGCTGTGCGCCGACGCACGCGCACAGGCCGCCCCCGCCTCCTGTTTGCTCCTGCGGCTGCAGCCTGAGTGAGATACGGCAGGAGCAGGGGGCTACCCTCACGGAGAGATTGTTTGCAGTCGGGAGAATTACGGGTTTTGCTTCCTCAGCGTTCCCCCTCTCCTCACTAGCTAGATGTCCACCAGGAGGTTGGAAGCGAATTAGTCCTTTGCAACTGGCAGCAGGTGTCAGGCCTTGGCCAGCGAAGGGGGACAGGTGGAAATAACCAGTTGCTGGCAAAGGAACGAATGACTCTCTACTACACAGCATATAGCCAGAGATCGTGGAGTCTGCTGAAAAAGAACAGAAAGGGCCAGGGACTTAACATTGCAGATAGAGAAGCTAGTATCTGCAGAGGGTGATGTTCTCAAGGTCACAAGGCCCGACTGTAGAATCCCTGAGTCAGGAAAGGTTCTGTGGGTTATAAAGAAACAGAAGCAGAGGTGAGGTAGGCGGGCTTTGCTCAATGTTAGAACCCTTGCCTAGCAGGTGTAGTGGCTCTGGGTTTATCCCCAGCAAGTCAAAAGAAAGAAGGAAAGGAAGAAGGGAACAGGTGGAGGATGAGACCCCTGAGGAACGTAGAAGAGGCAGCAAGAGCCGAGGAGGAAACCTTTGAAGGAAGTTCTTATCTGAAAGTGAAGACCTCTGGGTACCAGCCCACTTTCCCTGCCCTGGAACTGCCTGGATGAGCTCAGCCTCAGCTGACAGCGTAGATGCTGATTCTAGGCAGGGCTCTCCCAGGTACCCTCCTGCTTTGCCCAAACCACCCAAGAAAAGTATCCTATCCGGCTGCCTTGGATTGCTTGGAAAATTAGAAAAACCTGTTCTTCATGCCTTCATACTTGCTATCACTGGGTTGTGTGGAGTGCAGGATGGACCCCCCCCCCCCAGTTTCTCCAGAAGTTGCAGTCCCAGATAGCTGTTCTCAGAACTGTAATTCAGGCAAAAAAAGGATAGTGAGGTACCGCTAGACCAGGGTAACTTTCCCAAAATAACCAACTGTTATGTGGCCAGAACTTGAACCCTGGTATGTTACATTGAGTTAACTTACATTCTTGTGCGGGAAGGCAACAGAGTCACATCTGTATTTGAGTCAAGTTCATCCAGAGCTGCGTATAAAGACCTACCGTGCTATTTTCAATTACCTTTAGGCCATTCCTCTGCCCTAGCCCTCTATTAGATAAAGGAAGACCTGGGACAAGGGAATAGGTGCATGGGAGCCCAAAGCCATGACCACCACAGTGGGGGCAGCAGCCGGCACCCAAACCACAGTTAGGGAAACCGGGCTCCATTTTCAGCCTCACTGCTGAGCCTTGGACAAGTCACTTCCACTTCAGCTTTTGTTTCCTCAATTACAAAATGGGGGTATAACCTATTGGTATGTGCTCAGGTACCTAACCAAGATTTGCCAAATTCTAGTCCTGGGTGCAGCTGTCCTGGCCCAGAAATGATCTTCCCTTTGCTTCCCTCTTTGGGAATGAGTGCCAAGAATATAAGTTACTAGAAAATAGTGTGAGACCTTATCTCAGAATAAAAACCCAAAAAATAATAAGTAAGCAAGTAAATAAAAATAAAGTTGCCTGATGTTGAGAGATTTGGAACTCAGCCTAGACCACTGATCTTCTGATGTTCAGTGGGTGTTGGAGCCTATCTGTAGCATAAGGTAAGTGATGCTGGGCATGGTAGCAAACACCTATTAATATAATCACAGCACTTAGGAGGCTAAGGCAGGAAGATCATGAGTTTGAGGCAGCTTGGGCTACATATTAAGACTCTGTCTTGAAAAAGTGGGGGACAGGGAGATAATGAGCCTAGAACTTAGTGGGCCCTTCAGAGATGAAATCGGATCCTGGATCTCTTTTTTGTTTTGTTTGGGTTTGGTTTAGTTTTTTGTAACAGAGTCTCCCAATAGCCCCAGCTGGCCTGGAAGTCTCTATGTAGATCAGGCTGGACTTGAACTCACAGAGATCCTCCTGCCTCTGCCTCCTGAGTGCTGGGATTAAAGGCATGTGCCACCATGTTCAGCAGATCCTGGATTTCTTTTTTTTTTTTTTTTTTTTTTTTTTGTTTTATTTGGTTTTTTTTTTTGTCTTTTTGAGATAGAGTTTTTGCTCCAGCTGACCTGGAACTCACTCTGTAGACCAGGCTGGCCTTGAACTCACAAAGATCCGCCTGCCTCTGCCTCCCAAGTGCTAGGATTAAAGGTGTGTGCCACCACGCCTGTCTAGATCCTGGATTTCTTATATAGTTAAGGAGGCCATCCTCTGATTTGAAACCAGGAGGAGCAATGACTTCTGGGGATGCTTTCCTTTGGGTGTTTGATTGAGACTTAGGAAGAATAACAGATGTAGTTATCTACACACTGCTTTTTCAAAATGTGTAACTTGGGGATATGGCTCAATGGTAGAATATTTGTTTACTATGTTTGAAACCCTGAGTTTAATTTCTAACACTGAAAAATAAAACAAATTTTTAAGGATCTAGGGAATCACTGAAGGTAAGTAACTTGCCCTAAAGGAACGGATTTGGGATCAGAACCCATTTACTCTATTAGGAATTGTTCTCTATGAAAATATTTCAGGCACTGTACTAGGTTAATCATTATCAACCTGACTGGATTTGGAATCACCCAGCATTCATCTCTCTCTACTTCCTGACTATAGACACAATATGACCTGCCACTCACACTCACGCTGACATGCTTTCTGAGCCATGATGATCTGTATCCCCTTAAACCATGAGCTGGAATAAACCTTTCTTTCCTTAAGTTGTAGCTCATGTCCCCAGGAAGAAAGCAGACTCAAGAGCATAAAATACAGGACAGAACAAGGAATTTCTGTGACCCATGTAAGCCTGACTTAAAATGTACCTCTTTGAACAAGCATGGGAATCTTCAGAGTTTTACTTGTGCAATACAAGCAAGTCTAGTGTTACCAGTAAGTTCTCCTGAGATTCTTTAAGGAAAATGCTGCAGAGCAGCATGCTCTGTAGCCTCAGAGACAGAACTAACACATACTTCCACCTGGTATCAGGAAGGTTTTCCAAGTAGACCAATCCCTGGAGGGAAGGAGCTTTCCATCCCTGGGGCTATGTAAGCAGGTTCTGGCTTCTTTCCCTCAGAAAGATCACAGGTAGAATTCTTACCCTGGAAAGACATTAACAGCTGCCAGTTTCTATGCCTTCATCCTTTAGACATTGAATTGGGTATGTCATTTCCATTGTTTCCCACGCTCACAGCAACCCCTCATAATTCATATGAACTCATTTTCGCAGACTGATGCTCAGACAGGAAATGGCCTACTCAGGCTCACAGAGCTGATAAAGGAAAGCCAGCCCTGGGCCTTGGCTCCCTCTGACTCTACAGCTGGGTTGTTCTCCATCCAGTATGTCACAGTAAGCTTCTCCTAGAGTGTGACTGCAAGTCAGAACAAGTATTTCAAAGCTTGCTTACCTGAAGAATGGAAAGATGGCTCAGCAGTTAAGAGCACTGCCTGTTCTTGCAGGGGACCCAGGTTCAATTTCCAATACCCACCACCTATAACTCCAGCTCCAGAGGATCTCTTCTGACTTCCTCAGGCATTGCATGACACTGGTACACTTACATGCAGGCAAAACACTCATACACATAAAAAATAATAAAATATATTTTGGGGGGGTCTTTTCGAGACAGGGTCTCCCTATAGCCCCAGCTGTCCTGGAACTCGCTCTGTAGACCAGGCTGGCCTTGAACTCACAAAGATCCACCTGCCTCTGCCTCCCGAGTGCTAGGATTAAAGGCATGCACCACCACGCCCGGCTTTAAAATAAATGTATTTTTTATTTATTTTTTTTTAATTTAATTTTTTTTTTATTTCTGTATGTGTATGAATGTACTGTCTACATGCAGGTCTGTGCACCCATGTCGTGCAATGCCGCGGAGGTCAGAAGAGAGTCTTGGATTCCCCTGGAACTGGAGTTCTCCTGGAATTGGAGTTTCAGACGGTTCTTAGCCGCCATGTGGGTGCTGGGGATCAAACCCGGTTCCTCTGCAAGAGCAGTCGGTTCTCTTAACCGCTAGGCTATCTCTCCAGCCCCTAAAATAAATATTTTTTAAAAAGATGGCCTGGTTCAAGTATAAAAGTGGGACCCAGAAGACCAGCCCCTCCAATAGTCTGCATAGTTCCTGGGAGAAACTATAAGGAGGTAAAGTATATAGAACTCTTTAGGGGCATATTAGGTGCCCCTCCCATCCACCTGCCATTGCTACATACACACACACACACACTCACACACACACACACACACACACAAACAGCCCTCTCCACTCCCTCTCTGTCATTATCCTCTACCTACATTGGCACAGCACATCCCCTCCCATCCACCTGCCATTGCTACACACACACATACACACACACACATACACACACACACACACAAACAGCCCTCTCCACTCCCTCTCTGTCATTATCCTCTACCTACATTGGCACAGCACATTCTTGTCAACACATCCAGATGCTTGTCATTCCTTGCCTGTGCCTCACCAAGCCTAGCTGGGAATACTGCTGCAGATGATACAGTACAAGGACCCTATGCTCATTCACCTTATTCCTAGCATGGTCACCTTTCCCTACCCTCCACTGCCCTTACGAGTTCCTCCCTTAACACAGGCATCCAGTCAGATAGGGGATGTCCCTATCTTCTCCTCTAGCCAGAGGAGGGACCCCCACTAGCAGAGGGCAGGGGGTCTCCCTAGGACACACAGAACTAAGCCTTGGATCACATCTACTGTTACTCAACGATCTCTTTATTCTGGGCTTAGACTCAAATAGGTTGCTGATCAAGGTTCTCCCTATAGGAATCTCAGTCTCAGCTGGGCATGGTGGCTCACTTCTTTAATCCTAGCACTTGGGAGGCAGAGGTAGGCGGATCTCTGTGAGTTCAAGGCCAGTCTGGTCTACGGAGTGAGTTCCAGGACAGCTGGGGCTACAGGGAGACCCTGTCTCGAAAAGATGGGGGGAAAAAAAAAGAAGAAACTCAGTCTCAATGCATGAACCAAAGGTCACAACAATGATTGGAAAATTCAAGGCCAGGAGAGTAAGGGGCCCAAGTCCCATCTGATGATAGCAGAGATCAAAGGTCAGAGGCAAGTACTTAAGGTGTACACAGTGGAACAAGGAATTGCCTGGTCTGTTGAGGCTCCTGCCCAGGAGTATTACAACTTAGGAGTAGAGTGGTCAGTTCCAGGGCTCTGGTAGGAAGGAGCTGGCAGGCACCTGATTTTGACACATGAGGCTGGAAACTTTATCTTTGCCAGCACTTGCCCCCGGGCATGGCCCTTTCAGTCTTGGTTTCCACTTCTGTTGAATGATAACAATTTTTTCCTGTCTTCCTCTTAGGAGGACTGTTGTGCAGGCTAAATGAAATATCAGGTACACGAAATATCTAAGGGGCTGAGTAGGCATGTAAGCCAGTGACTGCCGACCTGAGATGCAGCTGGGAAGGCTGAGTGGGTGTCTGTCTATGTGGGGTGCCAACAGGAGCTTCTACCAGAAGCTGCGCTATGATTACAGCGCTGGAAACCAGGCACCGAGAAGTGGAAGAGCTAGGTGGGTGGGTGGAAGCATGGTTCTGGGACCTGGGCTCAGCAAAGGCTCTGAGTTAAATGTCTGGCTCCTCTGCCTTAGCTTTGAGGTTGAATCTTAAAGTCTGCTTTCTTTGTCTATCAAATGTTAACTGAGTTGTGGTGGGAATTTTAAAAGGACTGTTTATGCAGAGTGCTTCCAATTGTGGGGGCCCATTTGTTCCAGTTATCTTTTCAAATTTAAAAAAAATAAAGGTTGGGGCTGGAGAAATGGCCTAGAGGTTAAGAGCGCAGATCACTCTTGCAGAGGACCCAGGTTCGATCCCCAGCACCCACATGGTGGCTGAGAACCACCTTTAACTACAGTTCCAGGGGAATCCGACACCCTCTTCTGACCTCCGCGGCATTGCACGACACGGGTGCACAGACCTACATGCAGACGGTACATTCATACACATATAAAAACAAAAATGAAGGCCAGTCTGGTGAGATGATTCACTGGATAAAGGCATCTGGTGTCAAGTTTGAGCCCCAGGATCCACATGGTAGAAAGAGCAAGGTGTCCTCCGACTTCCACATATGCATTGTACACACAAAATAAACAAATAAACAAAATTTTTTTTAATGTCCAGCCCTGGTGGTTTATGCCTATAATCCTAGCACTTGGAAGCTAGACGCAGATAGATCTCTTTGAGTTCAAGGTCGCCCTGATCTACCTAGAAGTTCCAGGCCAGCCAGGGCTACATGATGAGACACTGTCTCAAAAGTATAGTAAGTGAATGAATAAATCATTAAAAGAATTCCCATGAGGAAAAGTTGAGACCGACTGAAGTCCTAGGCCTGCACTTTGCTCGCTGTGGGGACCTAGGAAGTCCCTGCTTCTCCCTCCCTCACAATTTCATCTATAATACTGTGGTTCCATAGGAAGTTTCTCCAAGGCCTGCCCTGGGAAGTACAGGGTGCTACCAGTCTGTCACCTTTCCAGGGAGAAGACTCCTTTCAGACTAAGCTGGAAGAAGAGGGTCAGGCAGGGAGCAGGGGAGAAAGATGGAGTTGTGGAAGAGGGACAGCAAGATTGGGAAATGGCAGCTGCCAACCACATGGGCTGCCTTCTGAAGGAAGTAGGCCCTGTTCAGCTTAGGAAGCTTGCCCCCCTATTTTCCCACAGCCAGCCCAGTTAATACCTAAACAAAACGAACTTCCCTACTCCCTGTTGGAGGGCAGGGAGCCAAAATGGGTGTACTGAGGGCGGGAAGACACCCTGGCATCCTGCCTGTTCTCCCTGGGCACCCCCTTCCCTGTCTGCTGCACCACCCTCATCCAAAGCTGGCCCGAGTTGTGCAGGGCAGCCTCCCTTTGTCCACACTTCCTTCCCACTTCCAGCCTGCCCAAGTGAATACCCCCAATTCCTAGGTCTGCCTGACTTCCTAAACCAGCTTGGGCCGCCGAGTCAAGCTCTAATTCTCACTATGCTACTGTGAGCAGAGCATCTGGCATCAGAATGCCTGAAGCGGCTGTTGGTCTCCATGGGAGGGAATTCCCTGGCTCAGGAAACCTCTTCTAGAGGAAAAGAGCAGGTGGCAAGAGTCTCCCCACGAGACAGATGCCACCCACAATGTAGGCAGAGCCAATGCTGGGGTGAGGAGCATCCATTCTCACACACACACACACACACACACACACACACACACGCCTTCTGTCTGATGCTTGTCTATACTGGGCACATTAAGATTAGCCCATGCCTTATAATAGTTACCATGTGGTAGACACCATTCCAAGCATTTCATGTACATAACTAATTTAATTCTCACAACATCTCTGGGGTAGGTACTGTTATTAGCCCCATTACATTGATAAGTAATTTCCTTAAGGGTACACAGCCCATAAGTGGCTCACAAGGATGTGTCCCTGGTTAGTAAGACCAGCTATACTGCTAACACTGCTATGCTCCTGGGCCCATGGAGAAGAGTATCCCTCTAAAATCCCACACCTGTCCTTAGAACCTGGCAAATGCATCTTGTCTCTGGTATCTTAGAAACGAAGCACTTTTCCAGATTTGCTAAGGCTAGAAACCACATGGGGACTCTGGTTTCATCCCTTTAGGATGCAGTAGTTTTTTGTTTTGCTTTTTCTTTTGGGTTAAGGTTTCATATATTCCAGGATATCCCCAAATATTATTGGACGTTTAACCAAGAACAACCTTGATTTCTGATCCTCCTGCTTCTGCTTCCCAAGTGCTGGGATGATGGGGATGCACCACCACCCCGTTTATTCCCTGCTGGGGATTGAACCCAGGACTTCTTGCAAGGTAAGCAAAGAGTTTACTTCCTGTACTGGGCTACATCCCCAGCCCAATGCAGTAAATTTGATGTGGGAGGGAAATAGTGGGTAACACAGAGAACGAATGCTCTTGGCTTCCTTGGGGTCCTGCCCATCTGTAAAAGGAGGCTACAAGAGCTGACTCTCCTCCACACCTCCATTCCCAAATGTGGCTGTGTGTTTTGAGCCAGTGTGTGTGTGTGTGTGTGTGTGTGTGTGTGTGTGTGTATCAGTTTGCTGGGGTATAAGAAGTTGTTTCTAAGCACACCCAGCTGGCTCCTAACAATAGCTGTCATAATAATAGCTAACGTTTTCTGGATGCTTAGGGAGCAGCAGACACAGCTCTGAGGGCTTTGATGTGTTCACCCAGTGATTCTCTCAACCTCCATTATCTTGATTTTAAGGTTGGGGTTAAGTAACTTGCCTAAGATCATACAATTAGTAGGAAGCAGGACCGCCAGATGGCCCTGCTCCTGTGTCCTGGGGTTAACCACTCCATCCGAGTCGTTGGATTCACCCAGCCCCTCCTCCTGGGAACCGGGCACCAAGTTTAATTGAGCCAATGGGGACTGAAGTTGTAGTGTTCAGGGAAGGGAGAATGAAAAATTGAATTAACAGAAGCTCTCAATGTAAACAGACAGGTAAGTTCAAGAATTCCCTCACCGTGTGTAAGACTGAGTGAGAAATCCTAAAGCACAGTGCTATGGGAGTTCCCAGTGAGGAAAGGCTGCCCTGGTGTAAAGGCAGTATCTCGGAGGCTGCACTGGAAGAAGGTTTTGAGGCCTGGAAACTCAGTACCCCCAAGAGAGAATCAGTGAGAGCAAAATGCAAGGTTGGGCCTGAGTCAGGGCACGGTCTTCTCAACTAAGGAGCTTCTTATGGGATCCCATCTTGCTTGTTTACTCTGAAACTTACAAAGTGATGTCCCTTGAAGCCAAGCATGGTGGTGTATAGCTACAATTCCAGCACTAGGGACGTGGAGGAAGGAGGATCAGGAGCTCAGGACCGTCCATAGTAACATAATAAGTCTGAGACCAGCCTGAGTAATGGAAGATTCTGCCTCAAAAAGAAAAAAAAGAAGAAAAAAGAGAGAGCAAGAAGGAAAAAATATAATACCTCTTTGCTAGGCATGACGGCACATGCCTGTAATCCCAGCACTTGGGAGGGCAAGCAGATCTCTGTGAATTTGAGGCCAGCCTGAAGCAAGAGGATTGTGAATTGCAAGCCAGTTGGGGCCAAACCGGGAGACCCATCTCAAACAAAACAGATCAATCCATGACCTTTAAGTGCTTATGTCAACCATTACAGGCACACATACTGGCTGCCTCCTCCGTGCTCTCAGTGTCCCTCTGACCCCCACAGGCCTTGGTGAGATCTACTTTGTCTCTGTGTGCACAGCACCAAGAACAGTGTACTCGGCTGGCCTGCTGGATAGGTAGATTTGAAGGCCGGGAGACTCAGAGGTTGACCAGGAGTGGAACACCAAGTGCGGGCAGCCAGGTCACAGAATCAGAAGCCCAGCAGCTGAAGGAGGGTGTGCCTGGAGCCCCGCCCTCACAGCCCCATCCTTTCCTCTGTGCTGTGTAGGGCCTTTGACCTCACTGCTACTGCTCCCAGGGGCAGGCTTGTAAGTAGGTGGCCCAAGAAAGGAGGACAGGGTGGGTCAGTAGCACAGGGCTAGGTCACTCGAATGCTCATGCCATTCTTTTCTGCTCACTGGTCACTCTGCTTGGGGTCTTGGTGAGAGCTTAAGTCAACTTATAATGTAGAATGACTGGCTTGACTTTTGACTCAGCTGCTTTCTAGCTTTGTGACCTTAACTGCATACTCGAGATACTGGTGAATCTCAAACTCTGTGTCACAGCGGCTCCCTCCAACATGTCCCATGTGTCCAGCTCTGGCCCTTAGCACAGCCCTACCATTCTCAGGGCGTCAGTCTCTGTGGATTTTGGCAGAATCATTCTTTTGTTTGGGGTGGTTTCATTTTGCTTTATTTTCCCATTGCTAGACATCACTGACCTACATCCCCATCCGAAGTCGCTGGTTCTTTAACATCAGGACCACAGTGCTTTCTAGATGTCAAAGATGAAGCTTTCTCCTTCTTTTCTGGAGCAGCAAGAAAAACATACTCCAAGCAAGTATGGATCCCAGGGAAGTGGCCACATCCAAGCCACAGAGCACTCCACCCGGTGACAATCTTCTGGGTACACCTGGAGATGGGGATCTCTGCTGACACACCAGCCTCAGGAGGCCTGTCCTGTCCCTATGGGCTGTGCCACACACCTCCTTGCCAGTCGGCTTCCACTCGGGTTGGTTGGGACAATAAGGAAGCTTGAGGAGAGCAGAAGGAGATTGCTATTTGTGCTGGATAGCTTTAGTGTCAACTTGACACACCTGGGTTGAGGGAGCCTCAACTGGGGAATTGGCTCCATTGGATTGGCCTGTGGCCACATCTGTGGAGTATTGTCTTGATGGCCAAGCAGTGTGGAAGGGCCCAGCCCACAATGAGTGGTGCCACCCTGGGCAGGTGGTTGTGTATGGTATAAGAAGGCAGGCTGGGCATGAGCCAGAGGAGCGAGCAAGCCAGTGAGTAGCATTCCTCCATGGCCTGTGCTTCAGCTCCTGCCTCCAGGTTTCTGCCCTGAGTTCCTGCCTTGGGCTCCCTAAGTGATGAACTGTGACCCGGGAGATGTAAGCTGAATAAACCCTTTCCTCCCCAAGTTGGTGTCGGTCAGAGTGTTTTGTCACAGCAGTGGAAGACAAACTACAACACTATTTTTCCTGTTGCTCGTTCTTGATCGCCATCCCACCAGGCAATCCTGCCTCTCCCTGAGTTCCAGGAACAGGATTCGAGAGCTCCTTCAGTCTCCAGCAAGAGTTGCCAGCCTCTGGGTGGTCCCTCACTACTTTCTTGATTGTTTCCTTGGTCTACACACATCATGGTACAATCACCCCTCCACTGAAGTTTCTTGCAGGCTGACATAGAACATTCCACCTGGATCTGCCATTCAAATCAGTCAGGTTAAGACTTTCTCCCAGAATGGAGCCAAGCAAACAGCCACTGCTGGATCCCTGCCTCAGGATACCCAGAAACAGTATTTTGCTTTGGTTTGGTCTTTGGGTTTTTTTTGAAACAGTGTTTCGTTATGTAGCCCTGGCTGGCCTGGAACTCCCTATGTACATCAGTCTGGCCGCAAACTGACAAAAAATCCACCTTCCTCTGCCTCCTGAGTGCTGGGATTGAAGGCACGTGCCACTACACCTGGCCATTGGCAATTCTTTAGGGAACTCCAGGATCTGATTCTGACATATTGGTCACTCCAAAAACCTATGGTGGGCAGAATCAGTAATATGCGGCACTGCAGCAAAGGCAAAGCTACCGGGGTGATGACCGGAGACCACAGAACGAAACAGGCCTAGAGGCAGAGCTTGGTCAAGGAACCACATGGACTCCAGCAGGCCTGGCAGAAACCCTAGGGCGCTGGAAAGTTATCAGGTATGAATGGGTAAGCTCATCTCAGAAGAAAAAGGCAAGTCTTGGTAGAAGGAACTCAGACCCTGAAGACAGGGATTTGAAAAGGGGCCATTACTCCACGGCCTCTCTCCCCTTACCCTGCCCTGCCCCAAAGCAGGGCCCCCAAACAGCCCCACAATGCTCCCAACAAGCTCTCTCCCTCAAAGCTGAGCTGCCAGTTCAGTGACACAGCCTTTCACTTCCTTTGCTAACCACACCTGGTCAGACCACAGTCGCAGCAAGGCCTACATTTCAGTTTCGTTTCCTCCACACCTCTGGAGGGTCCTGAACAGTTTCCATTTCACTTCAGGGGCTCAGTCCTCTGCCCTCTTCCTCCTTGCAGTCACTACTGTTTGACCCCTGTAGCGCACCCCTGTCCTCTGCCCTTCTAGTCAGCTAGAGCAAGTGATCTGACCTGATCTCCTCTGTTTAAGTCTTCTATGGCTCCCCGTTGTCCTCCAAGTTAAGCCTAAAGTTTTTTGGGGGTAGGGTTAGTTTGTTTCTTTTTTTTTTCCCCTTTTTTCAAAAAAAGTTTTTGTTTCTTTAGATTTTTTGTTTTTGTTTTTCCTCTGCCGCCCAGGTGCTAGGATTAAAGGCGTGTACCACCACACCCGGCTTCATTTTTTTTTGTTTCTTTTTTTTGGGGGGTGGGTATTTTTGAGACAGGGTCTCCCTTTAGTCCCAGCTGGCCTGGAGCTGGCTCTGTAGACCAGACTGGCCTTGAACTCACAGAGATCTGCCTGCCTCTGCCTCCCGAGTGCTGGATTAAAGTTGTACGCCACCACGCCTGGCCATTTTTGTTTTTTTAGATGGGGTCATCCTATAGCCCCAGCTGGCCTGGAACACACGACGTAGACCAGGCTGACCTTGAGCTCACAGAGACTTGCCTGCCTCTTCCAGAGGAATGCTGGGACTAATTAACAGTGTGTGCCACCATGTCAGACCTGTTTAGGTTTTTTGAAACAGAAGCTCGTTCTGTAATCCAGATAACCTGGAATTCACTAGGTACCCCAGGCTGGCTTCGAACTCACAATTTACCCCCTGCTTCAACCTCCCAAGTGCTAGAATTACAGGCTAGAGTTTCCTCCTTTCCCAACTCATAATTAGTCCCCATGTTATGTGGTGTGCCCACCCGTACCCCACCCCTCCACACCCTGTGTCTAACCTTGATGACAGCACTAAACCCATGCTGAGCACACCTCTCTTTAGCTACATCCTTTTCCAAATTCCTCTTTCTTTCAAAACTCTAGCCCCAGCTTAGCGTTGGGCAAGTCACTCAACCTTCTCTGGAGCTCCCCCTGAGACCACAGGCCTCCAGTTCACACATAGAAAATCATGGTGGTCTCATGTTTTCCTATCTTCCATAAGGCCGAGTCTCCTGGCAGCAAGGTCGCAAGCCAGGTTTCATGTAACCAAAGTGTCTCTCTAGCCCCAATGCTCGTCATTCTAGAAGTCTTTATTGCACAGGTAAGTTTAGCCAAAGCCTCAAAGGAGAACTGAGCCCAGAGAGGCACAAAGATTTGCCCAAGGTTACTTGAAGGATAATCTCAGGCCAGTACTCAGACCAGACAGCAAGCCTGCACTAGTCCTCACCTGCTGCTGTCCCATGAGCTCTCGGGGCCGAAGCTGCAGATGCTCAGATGGTTTTACTTCCCTCCTGGCTGCAGAGATGACTAGAGAGCAACTGTCAGACCCCAGGCACTTCCGTTTCAGTCTGGGGCAGGCTTCCTTTTCACCTCTTCCTTAGGCAGCAATCAAGCCTTGAGCCTCCGTGCCAGCTCCCAGGTTCCTCATAGGGGGCTCAGGCCAGACAGCATGGGACATGTCTCTAGACTCTTCTAGGGACAGGAAATAACCTTGGCTTTTGTAGCAGGAAGATTGTTTACCCCAATGTCTAGAGTGTGGGGTCTTGACTTTGGTGAAACTTTGTTCAGCCCGTATAGTCGGGGACAGAGGAAATGCCTGGAGAATTGTGAGCCCCTAACCCTGATGGAACAATGTTCATTTTGAAAATGGAGAGACAATGGGTTAGTGAGGAATTTGCTCGGATCCAAAGGATGTACCAGAGCATTTATTTGTAGGGAAGCCTGACCTAGAACTGTGTGGCCCCAGTCAACATTACTCTAAAGTGCTTTTGCCTATATTAAGTTGTATGCGTGTGTGTGTGTGTGTGTGTGTGTGTGTGTGTGCTTTTGTTGTTATTTTTGCAGTTCTGGAATTGAACCCAGGATCTCACAAATGCTAGGCAATACTAGTGAGCTGCACCCAGCCTAAAAGTTTATTTTTTTATTCTTAAAAATATTATTTTTATTGTATGCATATGAGTGTATTGCCTGCATGTGTGTAAGTGCACCCATGTTGTGCAATGAATGCCCAAGGAGGTCAGAAGAGGGCATTGGATTTCCCTGGAACTGGTGCTAAAGAGCTGTCAGCCACCATGCGGGTGCTGGGAATTGAACCTTGGTCCTCTGCAAGAGCAGCCAGTGCTTTCAACCCCTGCGCAATCTCTTCAGTCCCTGTTTGTTTATGTTTAATGTGTATGTATTTCTTTGTTTTCAAATAGGTTCTTGCTATATTGCCCAGCCTGGTCTTGAACTCCTAGGCTCAAGTGATCCCACGCCAGTGCACTAGGTTATTTTATGCTCTATTTTCCTTCTGCCAGCCTGGCGAGTGCCTCTTCTCTGCTGCCCTGTTGAGTACCTGTTGGCCCGTCTGTGGCAGCCCCACAACACTGGCTGCCAGTTAACACAATTAACCTTTAAACTGTTCTGAACCGGGCTGGAGAGATGGCCTAGTGGTTAAGAGCACTGCTCTTGCAGAGGACCCGGGATTGATCCCCAGCACCCACATGGCAGCTGAGAACCGTCTGTAACTCCAATTCCAGAACTCCAGTTCCAGGAGAATCCAACACCCTCTTCTGACCTCCACGGCATTGCACAACACAGGTGCACAGACCTGCATGCAGACAGTACATTCATATGCATAAATAAATAAATAAAATAAAATAAAATAACTAAAAAAAAGAAAGAAAAAAATATATATTAAACTGTTCTGAACCTAAACACCAAACGCTTAAAGTGAAAGTGTAAAGTCCTGAAGTCCACATGAGTGAGTTCCCACCAAGGGCTGAGGAACATCTTTTGGATATCCAGAAGCATTTGCTGTTTAGAGTTTGGGTTTTGTGACCCTTCTTCAGAGAGAATTCCCAAAGAACTGCTTTTAACAAGATCTCACCAGCAAACCCACAGAGTTAACCCCACACACTTGTAAGGTACCACTGAGAGGAAGATGACAGCTCATGGCTCTATTTCACTTGCTTATTTTCTTTCTAACTTATCATCTCCAAGGTGAGGAGAGGCATTAAAGATCATGCAATTTTTTTATTTTATTTATTTTTGTATGCGTATGAATGTACTGTCTGCATGTAGGTTTGTGCACCCGTATTGTGCAATGCCGCGGAGGTCAGAAGAGGGTCTCGGATTCCCCTGGAACTGGAGTTCTCCTGGAATTGGAGTTACAGATGGTTCTTAGCCGCCATGTGGGTGCTGGGGATCGAACCCAGGTCCTCTGCAAGAGCAGTCGGTGCTCTTAACCGCTAGGCTATCTCTCCAGCCCAAGGTCATGCAATTTGGGCTAGAGATGTGGTTCAGTAGGTAGAATGCTTTCCTCGCATGCATGAAGTCTTGAGTTCAATCCCCAGCATGACATAAACCCAGCATGGAGGTACACCCTGTAATCTCAGTACTCAGGAGGTAGAAGCAGGATGATTACAGGTTCAAGGTCACTCTAGCTACATAGTAGAGGTGAGCCTGGGCTAAAGACTATCTATCTATCTATCTATCTATCTATCTATCTATCTATCTATCATCTATCTATGTATCTAATTCCATCTCTTTTTCTCTATATAACCTTTATTGGACTCATGCTATATGCAGTGCTTAGTGCTCTGAGCTCTAACAGGGTGTTGCATTTAGAAAACCCATCATCTGAGGAGGGAAACATGTAAAGAACCCTATAGTGCCATGTGTAGTGGTTCATGCCTGTAATTAGTACTCTGCAGGCTGAGGCAGGAAGATCTACATGAGCTGAAATCTGGGCTATATAATGAGTTCCAGATTTTTTTTTTTTTTGGTTATAGAGTAAGACTTTGTCTAAAAAACCAAAAAGAACCATACAGTGGTGTGTACTGTGGCATCGGACAGGGTGGGAGATGAGATGCACATCTGGGATCTTAAAGCAGGAAGTCACCAAGCAGAGTGTGAGGAAGGACTCCAAGCAGCCACCAGTATTCCTACCACAACTAGCCCTGTCAATGAAGTGCCTCCCAGGTAAGGTTTCCTTTCCCCCAGGCTTCATTCACTGACTTTGTCAGCCAACAAACCCTCCCAGGCATTTTATTTGTGAAGATCAGGCAACTGGTAGTTGGCCCTAGAGCTTACTGGCCTAGAGGGGCCTCCCCGCCCCCCATCACCTGTTTGGTGGAAGATGGATGCATAGACAGTAATCAAGTGCGCACGTGTGTGTGTGTGTGTGTGTGTGTGTGTGTGTGTGTGTGTGTTTGCACTCTGGCATGTGCATACATGAACTGGGATGTGCCCATGGACAACTCTGCGGAGTGGGTTCTCTTCATCCACCACCTTCATGTGGGTTCCAGGAATGGAACTCGGGTCCTCGGGCTTGTGCAGCACACTCAGGGAGGTCTTTCTGCAGGAGGTGATCGTGACCTAAGATCCGAGATCTGAGCAGCCTTTATCCTTGCCACATTCCTCTAAAGGGAATTTTATCTTATTTATTTTCCCTGTTGGAGACCACACTCCAGGCCTTTCACCTTCCAAGCAAGTGCTCTGTCTCTGAGCTTGGCTGTTATTCTGTTTTCTCCACCTCCTTATTTTGCTTTGTTCTGTTTTGCTCTGTGTGTTTATGTTGAGGATTAAATCTAGACCCTCCCAAGCATTCCAGGCAAGCATCCTACCACTGAGCTACATACCCAGACCATTTCTTCTTTTTTTTTTTTTTTTTAATTTATCTTCTATGTGTACGAATGTACTGTCTGCATGTAGGTTTGTGCACCCGTGTCGTGCAATGCCGCGGAGGTCAGAAGAGAGCATCGGATTCCCCTGGAACTGGAGTTACAGACGGTTTTCAGCCGCCATGTGGGTGCTGGGGATCGAACTCGGGTCCTCTGCAAGAGCGGTCGGCGCTCTTACCGCTAGGCTATCTCTCCAGCCCCCCATTTCTTCTTTTAAAAGTAATTAGTCAATTGACAAATAATTTTTGAGACAAGATCTCACTACATAATCCTAGCTGGCCTAGACCTCCATATGTAGACCAGGATGGCCTCAGATTCATAGATATCTGCCTATTTCTGCCTCCTAAGTGCTGGGATTAAAGATGCGTGCCACTATGACTGGCTTATTTTGATTTTTGAGAAAGGGTCTCACTGGGCATCACTGGTCTGGTATTTGCTATGTAGTCCAAGGTAACTTCAAAATCATGATACCCCTCCTGCCCCAGGATTATAGGCATGTACCACCATGCCTAGCTCATTTATCCATTTCAGAGATGATAAAAGTGCAGCCCAGAGCCAGGCATGGTAGAACACACATTTAATCCCAGCACTCGGGAGGCAGAGGCAGGCAGATCTCTGTGACTTCAAGGCCAGCCTGGTCTACATAGAGCTCCAGGCCAGCTGGGACTAAAGGGAGACCCTGTCTCAAAAATACAAAAAAAAAAAAAAAGTGCAACCCAGAAAAGGTCAATGCCTTCCTTACTCAAGGTCACATGGTGAACTACAGGGAGGGGTTGTTCAGCCCTCGCATCCTGAAGCACAGGCAAAGGTGGCACCTTTAGTAGAACTGGCCAGAGGGGCTAGAAGTGGGGTGTTCAGAGTTACAGAGGAAGGAGAAGTCAAGAACCTAGAGGGGAGGGAACCAGCCAGATGTTTCCTCCCACACCAGAGTAGAGCAGAGAGGACGGGAATACCAGCAGCGTGGGCGCCAGCCAGTGCTTCGGAATTGCAGAGTTAACTAGGTCCTTAGACCAAAGATCAGTTCTTCACACAGAGAAGTTAATGAAGACAGTGTCATAGAGGCTGACCCTGGGCTAGAGTGTAAAGGGTCTGTCCCCCAGTGGGGCACTGTGTATGGCCCTCTCTACCTATTATCCATCCCTGGTTGGGACACTCCAGGCACCGTGGAGATTCAGGGTTCCTCCCATCTCTGCTGTCAGGAGCTCACAGCTGGTAAGCCAGGCAGTCAGACTGGGCTCAAAGACCTGGACTCCAGGCAGCACAGCATGCAGAAGCGAGGGACCAGCAGGTAAGATCTGAGTGCTCGGGAGAGTGAGGGAGGCTTTACTGTCACCGGTGCTTTGGGCAGGTCTTTGGCCATCAGTTCTCCCATCTGTCCCAGAGAAACCCAGAGTCAGCAATCTGTGAAGTCTATCATTCAGACAGTCAATCCTGTATCCGCCTCTTCTTTACAAGGGTAGGGAAGTGGGGTAGGCTGGTGGGTGGGAAGCAGAGGAAGTGGCTTGAGCTGCTTGAGCCACCCCAGGCTGTCCTTGTCTGGATTGTCCCATTACAGGGAGGGAAATCACAGACTCAGCGCTCAAACATCTGGGAGGCTCTGGGCAGCCAAAGTATTTTTAGAAGGCCAGAGGCAGACATGCCCGGAATCTTGGGCGTTGCTGGGCCAGAACAGCAAGGAGGCCAGCAGAGGACAAACCAAAAGGAAAAAAAAATGGCCTGAGCCCTAATGCTTTCTTCACTGAAGTCAGCCTGCCTTGCTCCCAGGGCCAGTTGCTCAGACCGGCTGTATACAAGCTCACCCACCCGACTTGCACTGGTCTCTGCAGAGCTATGGCAAGGCCTCAGGGGGACAGTCTGTCCACTTGATCTCCACTGATTAGTTCATGCAGCTATTTGGTGTTCTGGTTCAGGAAAACCGCTAGGCCCCAGGGCCATAGAAAAGAATTACCCTCCAATCCTTTGAAGGTAACGGTGGGATGAAAATGACAGCACCCTAAGACCACTGTGGGAGAAAATGAAGTGGGGCGGCAGGGGGATCTTACAGGCCTTCCACAAGGGTCAGATGATAATCCATAGATGAAAATGCCAGTGACCCCTGAGTTATGACTAAGGCATGATTAACAGTCCTTTCCAGAAACACGCATTTTCCTCTGACATTGTCTCTGAAACATGACATCTCAGAAATGGAGTTGTCAAGCCTAATGGTGCATGCCTGTAATCCTAGCACTCAAGAGGCTGAAGGTCATAAGTTTGAGGCTAGCCTAAACTACATAATGAGTTGCAGGCAAGCCTGGGCAACTTAGTGAGACCCTGTCTCAAAAACACAAATGGGGCTGGAGAGATAGCTCAACAGTTAAGAGTACTGACTGCTCTTCCAAAGGATCAGGGTTTGAATCCCAGCACCCACATGTTTCAGGGGTGGATCACTGGATCCAATTTCAGGGGATCCAATGGCTTTCTGGTTTCCATGGCCACCAGGCATGCCTGTGGTGTACTTACATACATGCAGGCAAAATACACATAAAATGTGAAAGAAATAAAAGTGAAAAATATAAAAGGACACTAAAAAAGAGGAGAAAGGAAGAGAAAGAGGAAGAGAAGGAGGAAGAGAAGGAGGAAGAAGAGGAGGAAGAGGAGGAGGAAGAGGAGGAGAAAGAGGAAGAGAAAGGAAGAGAAGGAAGAAGAAGAGGAAGAAGAGGAGGAAGAGGAGGAGAAAGAGTAGGAGAAAGAAAAGAAGGAAGAGGAAGAGGAGGAGGAGGAAAAGGAGGAGAAAGAGGAAGAGGAAGAAGAGGAGGAGACCTAATAGTAGGTAGGAGGAAGAGGAAGAGGAGGAGGAGAAAGAGAGGAGGAGGAAGAGGAGGAGAAAGAGGAAGAGGATGAAGAAGAGGAGTAGACCTAACAGTAGAATACAGGACAAGATGAAACTTTTCAGCTCTTATCTACCAGAACATCTGCCCAGTTTGCAGCAGTAGCTGTAAAGAACGGCTTCTCCTGTCCCTTTACCCTTAACTTCATCCCCACGAACCATCCAGACCAGTCAACTCCATCACATTACAAATAAAGCTCCAAGCCCAAGGGGGGCTTATCCAGCTCAGGTAGACTCCGAGTTGTCTGGAACCTGTGGGTCCCCATATGGTTGAAAGTGAAGGAGACTCCCAGTCCTGTCCATCAAGTGAAGGAGACTCCCAGTCCTGTCCATCAGAGGGCGAGGACTGGGGCGTGGAGAGGACTAAGGTGTGGAGAGGACTAGGGTGTGGGGTGGGCAAAGGGCAGGAGTACAGTCCCACATGGTACCCCAACCCAACTACACCTACAGCTTAGATCCCTACCTCTCTGTGCTGTGTGTCTGCCCACCCCCAAACTGGTCTCCTTAGCCAAGATTTCCTCCTTATTCATGGTATCTATGACTTTTCTACCTAAATTATTTTATTTTGTTCTTCTATTTCCATGATATCTATGAATATGATAATGCTCTGGCTTGGCTGAATGCAGAGCATATTATGAAATATGCTTCTCCCTATGTCTGGGCTTATCAGAAAATTGGATCCCTCTTCTAAGGTGACTGCATGGCAGTGTCTCACATTGAGACTAAGTTTGAGACTCAATGCTCTAGAGGAAGTGCTTATTTCCTCCCTGCAAGGTCCTGCCATCAGGAGGCCCAGGTTCTGATTTTTATCTCTGCTCCCAACTTACTGAACAGCCTTGGAGTCTTTCTCTATGTCTGAATCTGAAAAGTTTCTTCACAGTAAAATGGAAAGTTGGTTTCTACTAGTCTCCTTCTGGCTCTAACATGATCCACGGGAAGCAGGCTGCAGAGGGTTGAGTCACCTGGAAGACTCTTCCTGAGATACTGGAATTGAGCTGGGAGGTTAAGGATTGGCCTCCAAAGCATACTATTGAAACATTCAATACCTCCTCGACCTTGCCAGAGTCCCAGGGTTACACCTGTCCCCATTTTGGTTGCTACTTGTCCTCACAGCTCAGGGGCTTCTGGCAGTGCCAGAGCTACCATCTATGACCAAATAACCTTCCTCCGCTCCCACCCCTGGGCCTGCCCAACTCCCATAAGTGGCCAAGAGTTCCGATTAGGAGCCCTTCTGTTACAAAGCTCTCCCAGATCCCCCACCCCAGGCAGGGCGAGGCCCTTCATCCAATCTATGGCCAGTAGTGATCTCGATGGGTCCCCACACTGAGACACTGTCACTGTTTCATGATCACCTCTTAATGCCTTTGCTAGGTTCAGAAAGTATACAGATGGTGCCCTGTGGCTGAGAGGTTGGTTTCTGTTCTTTGGTTTGTTGGCTGGTTGGTTTTGTTCAATTGAATAAAACTTTCCTGTAATGGTCTCTGTACTGGGTGCTGCTTTGTAACAAGTGGACTGGGGTTAACTCTGACCCTCAGTCCTTTTTCATCCAAACTGCTCGAGAGGAAACTTGCTGTTTGTGTTAGTGTTGGATGTGGGGTTCTATTGAACCCCTCTCACTTTGCTGAGGAAAGATTTGAAACTCTGTCCCTTTGCCAGGGGATTCCAGGCCTGGAAAAGCACCTGAGGTAGGAGGAAGTGTGTGTCATCCCAGACTCTCCTGACTTTGGACCCCTCCTGACCTGAGTTTTCACCAGGGCTTGTGATAATTTGCTTACCGGATAAGCTAATCTAGGAACCTTATGTTCTGGCCCACCAATTATCTTGTTATTCTGTCCTCTAAAGGGTCTCCGGGGGACACAGACTAGAGGAGTGACCACAATGTCAGGTGGGAGGAGAGGCCAGATGGAAGGTGAAATACAGACAGGGAAATGCTTGGATTGGGGGGCGCTTCAACTTCCTCTGGGTGTGGAGCCATCCTACAGTCCCTGTCCCTTCCATAGTCTAGTTGAAGAAGCTTCAGAGGTTAGAACTCATAGGTAGATTATCACCTCCCAGAGGTGCACTGCCCAGTCCAAGGTGGTCTGTTCTTAGGACAGAGTAGACCTTGGTTTCCCCATCTGTACAATATATGATGAAGTAAGGACTAAACCCTGGAAGCCTCTGGTCGGAACAGCCTCTGGGCAGGATGAAATGTGAGAAGCTGTTGCTGTGGGTGGGAGACTGGGTATTCCCAACTTTCTTACACCATCTTATCTCACAGCCATAGAGTCAGAAGGAAATCCTCGGCCTGTGGAAGCTGAGGAAACTGAAAACAGCCTTCTTCTGCCTCACCCCAGAAGAGCCTATGAGCTGACTCTACCTACCAAATCACTGCTCTAGGCACTGCTCTGGCTTTTGTATTTTGTGAGTGTGTTGTAAAATATATAACATGAAATTTACCACTTTGGATGTATGGTTTAGTGCTATTAAATATACTGACCACGCTATCCATTTCCAAACTTTTTCAGCATCCTAGAGACTCTATAATCTTTAAATAACAGCTCCCTGGTGCCTGCTCCTAGCCCCTGGTGGTTTTTTTGTTTGTTTGTTGTTTTTTGCCCCTGGTGTCCTCTTATTTTTCTTTTTATCTTAATAAATGGTCAAAGGACAAAAATCGCAATTTAATTTAAAGATCCTAATTAGAATTTGATGGCTTACAACTACAACCCCATGAAGCTGAGGCAGGAAGATTGCTGTGAGTTCAAGCCCAGTTTGAGTTACATAGTAAATTACAGGCTAGTCTGGGCTATAGTGTGAAACCCTGTATCTCTCAATCAATCAATCAATCAATCAATCAAGCAAGCAAGCAAGCATGATAGAGCAGGCTTGTAATCCCATCTACTCTGGTAGTAGTTGAGCCAGGAAGAACACAAGTTCAAGATCTTCCTGGGCTGCAGAGCAAGTTCAACATCAACCTTAAACTTAGTGAGTGAGCACTGAATAAGACCCTGTCTCGAGATAAAAAAAATAATAATAATAAGGAAAAGGCTCTCCTAGTATGATTTGGTAGAGTGCTTATCTAGCATGCACAAAGACCTGAGTTCTATGTCCAACAGGCCTGGTGGCTCACACCTGCAAACAGCAGGCAGAGGCAAGAGGATCAGAAGTTCAGTCATTCCTGAGCTACTTAGCCAGTTTGAAGCCAGCCCGGGATATGCTAATTCATTCCTTGAAAGTCAAAATTCTCATTGGTTCTTGTGGATTCTGGAATCAGGCAACACGTCATAAAATAAAGTGTTCCAGGGGCTGGAGAGATGGCCTAGCGGTTAAGAGCGCCGACCGCTCTTACAGAGGACCCGGGTTCGATCCCCAGCACCCACATGGCGGCTGAGAACCATCTGAAACTCCAATTCCAGGAGAACTCCAGTTCCAGGGGAATCCGATACCCTCTTCTGACCTCCATGGCATTGCACAACACGGGTGCACAAACTTGCAGGCAGACAGTACATTCATACACATACAGAAATAAATAAATAAAATTAAAAAAAATAAAAAAAATAAAGTGTTCCAATGAGCCAACCAAAGGAAGTTGGCTTTCTAAATAGAAAAAGCTAAGAAAAGGCAGAATCCCCAAACAAGAGGCAGACTGGTCATTTCAGATTTACTTACTCTCCTTGTAGAGAAAAGCAACCGGTTAACATTTAGGTTACTTCAGACTCTCTTATTTGCCACATAAACAAAAGGTCACATAGACAACTCAGTTTCAGTTTCATAACTGAAACTTTAGTACAAGTGACTATTCCAGTTATTCATGTGGCCTAGCACAGTAACTTAATCTAAAACAATGACCCCCATTAATTAAATTAAAAAAAAATTTATATGTATAAATGTTCTGCCTAATGTATGTAAATGTGTCTATGTGGTGCAATCCCCATTGAGGCCAAAGAGGGCACTGGATCCCCTGGAACTGGATTTGGATGGTTGTTAGCTGCCATGTTGGTACTGGGAACCAAACCCAGGTGTTCTGCAAGAGCAGCTGGTGCTGTTACCTGCTGAGCCATCTCTCCAGCCCAGCCCCTGGTAATTTTTATTTGATATCATGTAAGTATAATAGAACATTTTCCTTTTCTTTATTTCACTTAGCAAAATGTTTCCAAGGTTTACTCATGTTGTAACATGTATCAGAAATTCATTCCTTTCACATGTATTTATTTCTTTTCTGTGTGACTTCATGCCACAACATGTGAATGGAGGTCAGAGAGCGACTTCCAGGGCTCTCTTCCCTGCTTCTACCATGAGTTCTGGAGATTTCACTCAGGTTGCTGGGCTTGTGCAGCAAGCACTTTTATCTGCTAAGCCATCTTGTCAGCCCCCTCATTCATTTTTCAGTGATCAGGAAATACTCTACATTTTGATTATACAACATTTGCTTTGTCCACTCATCTGTGGATTGAGGGTGGGGCTTTTTACAACTATCAGCTATTGAAGAATGCTGCTGCAAACATTGGTGCCCAAATTATCTGTTCGATTCTCCAGTTTCGATTCTTTTGGTTATATCCCTAAAAGTGAAATTGCTAGACTATAAGGTAACTCTATGTTTAGCTTTCAGAGGAACCTCCAAACCATTTTCCACAGTGGCTATACCAGTTTACATTTTCCACCAGTGGTGCACAGTGTCCAGTTTTTCAATATTCTTGGGAGTATTGTTATTTTACTTTTTTTTTTTTTTTGAGACAGGGTCTCCCTCAGCCCCAGCTGTCCTAGAACTCTCTATGTAGACCAGGCTGGCCTTGAACTCACAGAGATCTGCCTGCTTTTGCCTCCTGAGTGCTGGAATTAAAGGCATATGCCACCGTGCCTGGCTTTACTCCTAGCACTTGGGAGGCAGAGGCAGGCGGATCTCTGTGAGTTCAAGGCCACCCTGGTCCACATAGTGAGTTCCAGCAGCCAGAGCTACAGGAAGACCCTGTCTCAAAAAGACCACCCCCCCCAAAAAAAACAGTTATCCCGATGGAGCAGAAGTAGCTTCTCATTGTGCTTGGCTTGGATATGTTTCAAGGTTTTATTTACTCCATTGGTTTTAAAGGCCTTTTTTATTACATTTTTTTGTGTGTGTCTTTTTGAGACAGGGTCTCCCTATAGCTCTGGCTGTCCTGGAACTCAGTATGTAGACCAGGCTGGCCTTGAACTCACAAAGATCCACCTGCCTCTGCCTCCCAAGTGCTAGGATTAAAGGCGTGAGCCACCATGCTTGGCTTTTTATTACATTTTTACATTGTATTTATTTATACTTTCATTTATTTATTTATTTATTTTTATTTATTTTTGTATGTGTATGAATGTACTGTCTGCATGTAGGTTTGTGCACCCATGTCATGCAATGCCGCGGAGGTCAGAGAGGGTCTCGGATTCCCCTGGAACTGGAGTTCTCCTGGAATTGGAGTTACAGACGGTTCTTAGCCACCATGTGGGTGCTGGGGATCGAACCTGGGTCCTCTGCAAGAGCAGTCGGTGCTCTTAACCGCTAGGTTATCTCTCCAGCCAACATTTATTTATTGGGAGCAGCACTGAGTGTCATGGCAATTGTGTGGAAGTCAGAGGGCAACTCTCAGGAGCTGATTCTTTCCTTCCACCATGTTAGTCCTGCAGATTGAATTCAAGTCATTCGGCTTGGCAGTAGGCACCTTTACCCATTGAGCCACTGGCTGGTCCATTGTGTTGTTTTATTTTTTTATTTTAAATTGTGTGTGTGTGTGTGTGTGTGTGTGTGTATCCCCAGAGTCTACCTAGTGGAAGGAGAGAATCAACTACCACGAATTGTTCTCTGATCTCTACACATGTGCTGTGGCATGCATCTACTCACATACACATAATAAATGAATGCAAAAAAAATTAGTTATGGGGGGCTGGAGAGGTAGCCTAGTGGTTAAGAGCACCAACTGCTCTTGCAGAGGACCCAGGTTTGATCCCCAGCACCCACATGGCAGCTAAGAACCGTCTGTAACTCCAATTCTAGGAGAACTCCAGTTCCACAGGAATCCAAGACCCTCTTCTGACCTCTGCAGCATTGCACGACATGGGTGCACAAGCCTACATGCAGACAGTACACTCATACACATACAAAATTAAATTAAAAATAAAAAAAATTAATTATGGGCTGGAGAGATGGCCTAGTGGTTAAGAGTGCCGACTGCTCTTGCAGAGGACCAGGGTTCGATCCCCAGCACCCACATGGCAGCTGAGAACCGTCTTTAACTCCAGTTCCAGGGGAATCCGACACCCTCTTCTGACCTCCGAGGCATTGCACAACACAGGTACACAAACCTACATGCAGACAGTACATTCGTACACATAAAAATAAATAAATAAATTGCAACAGTGTTGTTTATGGATCTTAATTGGTTTTATTCTTTATTCTCAAACAAGGTCATAAAATATATATATATTTATATATGCACACGCACACATACAGGCACACACACAAATACACACTTTAGTCCATTTCCTGGTCACTGCATTTATTTTGCTTTGTTTTTTTTTTTGTTTGGGTTTTTTTTTTTTTTTTTTTGGTTGTCGTTGTTTGAGAAAGGGTCTCCCTGTAGCCCCAGATGGCCTGGAACTCACCATGTAGACCAGGCTGGCCTCCATCTTGAAGAGATCTACCTCCCTCTGCCTCCTGAGTGCTGGGATTAAAGGCATGTGCTGCCACGACTGGCTTCCTGTTCACTCATTCTATCAGTCTTCTCAGCTCGTGCGCAGGTCCCTCTGTTTCCCCATCAGGGACATGGAGCTCAGCTGATGTATAGAATGGACTTAAGCAGCTATCCAAGGATAAAATTACAGCTTCAGGCTGGTGAAATGGCTCTGCAGCCCAAAGAGTAATAATAGCACTTGTCACTAAGCCTGACAAACTGAGTTTAATCCCCAGAGCCTACCTAGTAGAAGGAGAGAACCGAGTACCATGAATTGTTCTCTGATCTCTACACATGTGCTTTGGCATGCATCTACTCACATTCACATAATAAATGAATGCAAAAATAATTTAATTACAACAATGTTGTTTACGGATCTTAATTGGTTTTATCCTTTATTCTCGAACAAGGCCATAAAATATAGTACATGTTCCAGTGAGCTAAGAGAAGAGGTTAGCTTTCCTCTCTGGTTTTCTGAAGTTCTGAACCAATCCAGGCAAGTGCTGTACCCCTGAGCCTGGTTTCAGTGGGAAGAAAGGGTTTGTAGAAAGCAGAAGCAAAACACAAAAGGCAAATGGATCATTTCGAAGTCACTTTCCTCACAAGGTGGGTACAGAGAAACAAAATGGAAAATAACTGGTCAGTTAATATCCAGGACATTTAGATTCCTTTTGTTTAAGGTTAAAATAGAATGAGCGGGAGGCAGAGGCAGGCGGATCTTTGTGAGTTCAAGGCCAGCCTGGTCTACGGAGTGAGTTCCAGGACAGCCTGAGGCTCCAGGGAGACCTTGTCTCAAAAAGACAAAAAAAAAAAAAATAGAATGAGCATCCCTGTTACGCTGATGGAAACCAACCTATTTGGTAAATTTAGCTGCTCTCACTCTAATTCTAATTTCTATCTCCAATCAGATAATAAGTTAGTATTGGTTTGACTTTTAGTATGACTCCATTTTTAGTTTTATTTTTTTGTATCATTTCGTTTTCTTGAGTCAGCGTCTCCCTGTGTAGCCTAGGCTGGCCTCCAGCTCACTAACCGCAGCCTCCTGCCTCTGAAGGAGTACTGAGATTACAGGTCTGCGCCACCACACCCAGCTTAGATTTTTATCAACCTAGTCAAGAACAAAGAAAATTACCTAGCATTTGTGCACAAGGGCCTGAGTTTGATCCCCAGTACTGAAAAAAAAAGATTACACCTATTTGGGGCAATTTGGGTTGCAATCCAGGAAAAGACAGATTGGAGCAGTCTTGAAAATGTACTTGGAAGGCAGAGGCAGGCAAATCTCTGTGAGGCCAACCTGGTCTATATAGCGAGCTCCAGGCCATCACAAGGCCAGCTAAGGCTACATAGTGAGACCCTATCTCAAAAAATCAAAAATGGAAACAAAACAAAACAAACAAACAAAACCCAGAAAGATGGAAGGAAGGAAGGAAGGGAGGGAGGGAGGGAGGGAGGGAGAGAGGGAGGGAGGGAGGAAACAAAGAAAGAAAATGTGCTGTCTTATTTTTAGCCTAGTATAAGAACTTAATCTAAAAAGGGGTTTAGAGGGCTGGAGAGATGGCTCAGTGCTTAAGAGCACTGGTTGTTCTTACAGAAGTCCTGGGTTCAAATCCCAACACCTACATGGCAGCTAATGACTGTCTATAACTCCATTTCAGGGGGATCTAACACCCTCTTCTGTCCGCCTCAGGCATCGAACAAGATGGGTGCACTTAAATATATGCAAACATAACACTCACACACAGGAAATAAAAATAAAGAAAAATGTTTTCAAAAAGGGAGGTTTAGAGAGATGGCTCATGGCTCAGTGGTTAAGAGCACACACTTCTTTTCTTGAGGACCCAAGTTCAGTTCCCAGCAGCCAGGTTAAGCAGCTCACAACTCACTCCAGGGATGCGATGTCCTCTTCTGGCCCCCACAGACACTGCACTCACATACACGAGCCTACATGCAGACACACATAATTTAAAATAATACAACAGGGGCTGGAGAGATGGCTCAGTGGTTAAGAGCACCGACTGCTCTTACAGAGGACCCGGGTTTGATTCCCAGTACCCGCATGGCAGCTAAGAACCATCTTTAACTCCAGTTCCAGGGGAATCTGACCCACAACACGGTGCAACAACCTACATGCAGACAGTACATTCATACACATAAAAAAATGAAATAACAAATTAATTAATTACAAAATAAAATAAAACAATAATCACTGGGCGTGGTGGTGCACGCCTTTAATCCCAGCACTTGGGAGGCAGAGGCATGTGGATCTCTGTGAGTTCAAGGCCAGCCTGATCTACAGAGTGAGTTCCAGGCCAGCTGGGGCTATAGAGAGACCCTGTCTCAAAAAAAATACAATAAGATATTTCTTAAAGTCTTCAGTAATTTTTGTTTAACAGAGCCCATAACAACAGTTGATTAATCTAGCTACTGGAAGCTTCACAGGCATGTCTTCCATGACTCTACTGCACTCCACCAGGAAACGCCTGCTTTACATGCAAGGCAATCTGAACAAGAATGCACCGACTCAACAGTATTTCTGCTGTGTGTACAAAGATGTGATTCTATTGGTGGAATTATAGTCAATTTAGAAAGATGTTTGGGAAGATATATATTTTGGGGAAAAGGCAGAGATTTTCGTATCAGACACCCTCTACTTGCCCACAGAGAAGACAGCATTTTCTGCCCACCCAGGAAGGAGCCTGGATGAAGAGTGGGCTCTGGGCCAGACAGACCCAGCTGTAGCTGTGACCTTCAATACTGCTCCCCAGGCTGAGGTCCTGCATTCAGATCTCCAGTCTATCCTGACACAGGCTCGGCCAGCCACTGTGGGCATATGACTGCATCCAGATTGCCTAAACTAAAATCTTGATTATGTAACAGTAATCCTTACTCTGCATGTTTTCCACACCCATCAGACAAAACTTTCTAAGTCAGAGTATGGAGCCACACACCTGTGATCTTAGTTTCTCAGGAGGATGAGCTGGGATGACCAGCTGAGTGGAGGGAGTTTCAGGCTGGCCTAGGCAATGGAAGAAGACCTTGTGTTCAGAAAGACACAGAAAAAACTAGGCTACATGGGGGGAAAAGAAAGACAAGAAGGACATACGGGAAGATAAGAGACTAGGACAAGAAACAAGTTCGAGTCTTTGCAGCCAGCCAGCCTGTGCATCTAAGCTTACTAATTCCTTCCTGCGATCAGCCTTCATTGAACCAATCAATGGATGGACTACTTCCGTTTGTTCATTCATTCATTTACTCACCCAATTATTTTAAATTGGTTTTTAGAGACAGGGTGACTCACTCTGGAGCCAAGACTGGCCTCGAACTCCTGATCCTCCTGCCCTTACCCCTCAAGTGCTAGAATTACAGACTTGTGACACCATCAACAGCTCCATTTCTCTCTCTCTCTCTCTCTTTCTCTCTCTCTCTCTCTCAATGGGGTCTCACTATGTAGCCCTAGCTAGCTTGGAACTCACTATATAGACCAGGCTGGCATCAAACTCACAAAGATCCTCCTCCTGAGCACTGGGATTAAAGACATATGACACAATGCCTGCTAATTTTCTTTTCTTCTTTAGCTAATTTTTATTTCCTAATTATACCTCAATAAAGCTATAACACATAGCTCCAATTGACATTTTTTCCTTTAAGGTACATAAATAATATTATTTTTAAAGGTTTTTTAATTTTTTCGTTTTTTTTTTTTTTTTGAGACAGGTTCTCCCTATAGCCCCAGCTGGCCTGGGGCTCTATAGACCAGGCTGGCCTTGAACTCACAGAGATCCACCTGACTCTGCCTCACAAGTGCTAGGATTAAAGGTGTGTGCCACCATGCCCGGCTTAAAGATGGTTCTTAGCCACCATGTGGGTGCTGGGAATCGAACCTGGGTCCTCTGGAAGAGCAGTCAGTGCTCTTAACCAACCATTGAGCCATCTCTTCAGCCCCAGATTTTTAAATTTTAAAGTGTGTGTGCGTGTGCGTGTGTGTGTGTGTGTGTGTGTGTGTGTGTTGTGAGTGCTGGGAACTGAACTGAAGTCCTCTGGAAAAACACTATAGGCTCTTAATGGAATGAGCCTATATTCTACTCCCCATAAATAATTATTTTATAGTATAATTTGGCATCCTAGCTATGTTCAATGATTTTAAAATTAAGTAAATATGTCCATATATAACAACTTCTCACAAGCTTTTTAAGGTTTAAAATTAATTAAATATGTTCATATATAACAACTTCTCCCAGGGCTGGAGAGATGGCTCAGTGGTTAAGAATGCCAACTGCTGGGCTGGAGAGATGGCCTAGCGGTTAAGAGCGCCTACCGCTCTTACAGAGGACCCGGGTTCGATCCCCAGCACCCACATGGCGGCCGAGAACGTCTGAAACTCCAATTCCAGGAGAACTCCAGTTCCAGGGGAATGCGAAACCCTCTTCTGACCTCCGCGGCTTTGCACGACACGGGTGCACAGACTTGCATGCAGACAGTACATTGATACACATACATAAATAAAAAATAAAAAAAAAAAAAAGAATGCCAACTGCTCTTGCAGAGGACCCAGGTTCGAGTCCCAGCACCGACATTGTGGCTAAGAACCATCTTTAAGCCTGGTGTGGTGGCACACGCCTTTTTTTTTTTTTAATTTTTTTTTTTTTTTATTTCGGTATGTATATCAATGTACTGTCTGCATGCAGGTCTGTGCACCCGTGTCGTGCAATGCCGCGGAGGTCAGAAGAGGGTCTCGGATTCCCCTGGAACTGGAGTTCTCCTGGAACTGGAGTTTCAGACGGCTCTCGGCCGCCATGTGGGTGCTGGGGATCGAACCCGGGTCCTCTGTAAGAGCGGTCGGCGCTCTTAACCGCTAGGCCATCTCTCCAGCCCGGCACACGCCTTTAATCCTAGCACTTGGGAGGCAGAGGCAGGTGGATCTCTGTGAGTTCAACAGAGTGAGTTCCAGGACAGCTAGAGCTACAGGGAGACCCTGTCTCAAAAAGACAAAAAAAAAAGAAATTCATCTCTAATATGTTAAGCACATCAAACAAACAAAACCCAAGGGCTGGAGAAATAGCTCAGTGGTTAAGAGCACTGGTTGCTCTTGAAGAGGACACTGTTTCAGTTTCCAGCACCCACAAGGAAGCTAATAACTGTCTGTCACTCCAATTCTAAGGGTGCCAATGCCCTCTCCCATTGCTTCTGCAGGCATTGTACTCACATGGTGCATTTATATTCTTGCAGCAAAACAATGATACATATAAAATAAAAATACTTTTTATTTATTTATTTATTTATTTATTTATTTATTTTTGAGACAGGGTCTCCCTGTAGCTCTGGCTATCCTGGAACTTGCTCTGTAGACCAGACTAGCCTTGAACTAACAGAGATCCGCCTGCCTCTGCCTCCCCAGTGCTAGGACTAAAGGTATGCACCATCACGCCCAGCAGAAAAAAATATATTTAAAAAAATTAATCAAACCTCAGGGTCATGAAAGGGGACAGTTGGCTTGTTCATTCACAGCAATGTGAGAGCCAGAAGGAGAATGGTTTCAGGAATGGCTAGATCCAAGTATAAACATCAAGTCACCAAGAATCTGTCCCCACCTCGCTGCCTTAGAGCTAGAAGAAGGTGCAACATGAGGTCTACCTTCTGCCCTGACTATAAGAATGGCTTTTGCACTAGGTGTACTAATTGGGATTCTTTTGTCATAGTGAGGCAGGGTTTCCTGTAGCCTAGGCCAGCCTCAATCTCACTGTATAGCTGAAAATGATCTTGAAATTTTGATCTCCCTGCCTCCAGCCCCCTGAGCACTGGGATTCCAGACCTGAGCCCCAAGGCCTATATATAATGCTAAGGATCAAACCCATGGCTGCATTCATGCTAACCAAGCAAAGCACTCTGCCAACTGAGCTACACCCTCAGCTCTGAATTAGTATTGTTTTGGCTGTAAATCATGGAACTTCATATCTAATCTGTTAAGCAAATCAAACAAACAAAACCCAGAGACATAAAAGGGAGGAATGTGCTTGTTTATTCCCATCAGTGTGAGACCCAGAAGGAGGCTGACTTCAGGAATGGCTAGACCCAAGTACCACGCATCAAGCCATCAAGAATATGCCTCCGCCTCACCACACCTCACCTCACCACTCTGCCGGGTGTGTGCAGGTTCCTCTTTGGAGCTGCCACTCTCCTCATGTGTCAACAAGATGTCTCCCAAGACTTCCGTCTTGACGGTATCAGCCTTCCTGGAAAGAGAGTACCTTCCCAATAATTCTGAGGAAAATACCCAGGCTGAGTCTCATGACCGGGGTTTTCTCTCGACCCTGTTGTTGAGAGGGTGGAGTTAGCCGCACCAGAACTCCTTGAACTGAGAGTGAGGGCAGGACAGACTCTCAGAGGAAACCAGGGTGCTGATAGCAGAAACGGGAATTTAACAAAACAGCAGTACATAGAATTTAATGTCAGAAAACCCCCACAAAACTTCCTTTTGTGACCCCTGGTTGGAAACTGCTATTCAATCTAGCCTTAAAGAACACATGATTTATCAAGAAACTAGAGTATTTTCAGGAAGAGGTGAGGTAGAAGGGGCAGATAACTTTGGTCGATTTGGGTCCCTGCTCCCTCCTCCCCTGGCCTTAGTCTCAGAGACAGGATATCCTGGAGTTGGAACTGCTGCTGTGGGGCTGGCTACCAGACAAGCATTGAGCCCTCTGGTCAAGGACACATGTTACCAGAACACATGGATGTTTGCCGGAATTCAGCCCAGTAGGACAAGAGGAGAAGGCACAGAATTGTGGCAAGAACATCACACTGAAATAATACAAAACGATGGTGGGAGAGAAGGAGCAGAAATGGAAGGGTCTTGGGTTCTGATAGTAGGAATCAAACTTGGAATCAAACTTGGATTCTTTTTTTTTTTTTTTTTTTTNTTTGAGACAGGGTTTCCCTGTGCCCCAGCTGTGCTGGACTTGAGACCACCTGGCTTGAACGCAACAAAGATCCTGCCTGCCTCTGCTCCTGAGTGCTAGGATTAAAATAAAGGCACGTCCACCGACGCCTGGCTTAAAGACTGTTCTTAGCATAAAAAAAAAAAAAAAAAAAAAACCCAACAACCCACAAACACTAACAGAGTTTATTCACAAAGTGACTAAAAGTGAGGAGACAAGATTCTCCAAACCTCAAATCTGCCTTTCTGAAGATAGGGTTTAGAAGAATTAGAGGGTAACGGAGCAGGGTGGTCTGAGGTGAGGAAAATTGATTGGAGGGAAGGAAAAGTGAAACAATCAGTGGTCTGCACACGTGTAATCAAAGCCCACAGCCCTTCAGAAAATGGCCGCGTTGGTGTGCGCTGAGGGTGGAGTTTGGGGCCCTCCGAAGTCAAAAGGTCATCCGTCAGACACCTGTGAGGTCCAAGTAAAGGGAAGGTGGGTTTCTCAAGTTTGATGTATCTCTAAATTCTTCAGAAGCAACTTGGGAAGACATTACAACCCTGATCCCTGTGTCAGAGACAGTCTCTAGAGCAAAGCTAGCTTCGGAGGCACTGCTAATCCATGCCCCCTCTGAATGTGTGGTACAAGCCAATTTACTGAAAGCAAGCAAAGCGAGAGTTTATTCAAGTCTCCCTGCTCCAGAAAGGGCCTGCTAGATTGCAGAGGAAGAGAATGAGGTCAAGGTATTTGTTCCTTCACCGCGTCTTGGGGAACTGCTTTAGGCTTGCCTTGACCCTCAATGGTCTTCTCATGAATCTTTCCCATTCTGGATTCTGGTAACTGTCCTCTCTCCTTGGAGGCTGGCAAGCAGTGGGAGGGTCTCGACAGCAGGCCTAAAGCCTCCAGCTTACTTACCCAGAAGATTACCACCTGCTGGTACACAGGCCCTCCCTGAATATGTAAACTAGGGCTGGAGAGATGGCTCAGGGGTAAAAGTGCCAGCTGTACAACCCTGGCAACTTGAGTTTGAACCCCGAACCCATGGTAGAAGGAGAGAACTGACTCCTCTCACTTCCACCCAGGCACTCTAGCATGCATGTATGTACCTGGATGTGTGCACAACATACACATACACGCACACACACACACATACACACACATATACACACACACATACGCACACACACAAGTAATTTTCTTTTGGCATTTTTGAGACAGGGTCTCCCTTTAGTTTCAGCTGGTTCGGAGCTCACTACGTAGACCAGGCTGGCCTTGAACTCACAGAGATCCACCTGCCTCTGCCTCCCAAGTGCTGGGATTAAAGGTATACACCACCATGCCTGGGCCTTTTTGGGGGGGGGGGCATTTTTAAAGAAAGATAAAGGACAAACTAAAGAAAGGATTCATGAAGTTTAACTTGATGGATCAGGAAGACCATCTTGCAGCAGCTGAGCCCGTCAGCAGGCTTACTTAGGCAAGTCACTATTCTTCCCTTTTACAGCAGAAGAGGGACCTTCTTCTGCAGCCAGGGGCAAGTGCTGTGAGAAACAAAGATGTAAAAATGAAAGCTTGTCTCTCAGGGTAGAGGAAGTGTGAGAGAGGAATCTAGGCCCAAAATTTCCATCAAAAACCCCACCAGCCTCCTGGCCTTTAATGCTAGTGCTTCTATGTTCACCCTAGGATTCCAAATCTCTATATATTTCTTTATCCCATCAAAGCCAAGTGGGGAGGGTTGGAGGGAAGAAGCATTCAAAAGATTATACCAAGAGCCTAGAAGGGGAGGGTCTCTGAGACAAGCACTGTGGTAAAGGACAGCATAAATCACTGCTCAAGCCTTGGGTTGTGTTTCTATTCCTGAAATAGACTTTTTCAAAACTACCATTCCTAGCGAAAAATGTGGGGACTTCAGGGGAAAAGAGAGGGGGTGAAAATAGCAGAATACTGCATTGAGAACTTTCTCTATTCACTCATCTGAGAGCATCAAGTTCTTATTTCAGAAGGAAAGTAGGACTAATACTAAAAGTTCAGGTTGTTTTTTTTTGTTTTTTTTTGTTTTTTTGTCTTTTCGAGACAGGGTCTCCCTGTAGCCCCGGCTGTCCTGGAACTCACTCTGTAGACCAGGCTGGCCTTGAACTCACAAAGATCCACCTGCCTCTGCCTCCCAAGTGCTAGGATTAAAGGCGTGAGCCACCATGCCCGGCAAAAGTTCAGATATTTTATAATTCCCATAGTAATAGCCATAAGTCAGGTACTGGGGAGATGGTTAAACAGGTAAAAGTGCTTACTGGGCAAGCCTAATGACTTCAGTTTGATCTGCAGAACCTGTGTAAAGGTGGAAGGAGAGAACTGACTCCACAGAGTTGTCCTCTGACCTCTGTACACATACTGTTGCATGAGTGTTTGTACTCACACCAGGTATCACACACACACACACACACACACACACACGCACACACTCACACTCACAATAACAATAAACAAAGAGCTTTTTAAACATACTTCATAAATGGTGAGTCCAGAGAATCAAATATACTACAGTAAGAAAGGAGAGCCAAGGAGAAAGGGGAAATGATAGAAGCCAGGGTGTGTGTGTGGGGGAGGATCAAGATGGAGGGAAACCAGTTTAGGAAGCTTTGGGATAAAAGTCTGGTTTGACGGGGAATTTCCTCAAGAGAAATTGTGAAAGTGAAAAAAGACACAAAAAGTCCTCTACTCTATTGCTGTTATAAAGGCATCAGTTAAGAAGTCAGTTTGAGGGCCAGGCATGGTGGCCCAGCACCATGGAGGCAGAGGCAGGAGGCCAGCTTGGTCTACACAGTGAGTCCCAGGCCACAGCAGCTACAGGGAGACCCTATTTGAAAAAAGAAAAAAAGAAGTTAATTTAGGGGGCTGGAGATGGATCATCAGTTAAGTGCATTGCTGTCTTTCAGAGGACTAGGGTTTGGTTCTCAGCACTCACCAGGCAGTTCACAACACGTATAACTCCATATAACTCCAGTTCCGAGGAATTTTCTTCTGGCCTGCACAGGCACTGCACTTTCATGATGTACTGACATACATGTAGGCAAAACACTCATACACATAAAATTAAAAAAAATCTTTTTAAAAAGTGTTTTTTTTTTTTTTTTTTTCTTTTCGAGACAGGGTCTCCCTATAGCCCCAGCTGTCCTGGAACTCACTCTGCAGACCAGGCTGGCCTTGAACTCACAAAGATCCGCCTGTCTCTGCCTCCCGAGTGCTAGGATTAAAGGCATGCGCCACCACGCCCGGCTTATATTCATTTTTTTTTTTTTTTTTTTTTTCTTTTCGAGACAGGGTCTCCCTATAGCCCCAGCTGTCCTGGAACTCACTCTGCAGACCAGGCTGGCCTTGAACTCACAAAGATCCGCCTGTCTCTGCCTCTCGAGTGCTAGGATTAAAGGCGTGTGCCACCACGCCTGGTTAAAAAGTGGTTTGAGGTATGGAGATAGAACTCAGTTGGTAGCTTGCTTGCCTACAATGCACAGACTTAGACTGCATAGACCAAGTATGGTGGCACATGCCTGTAATCCCAGACCTGGGGAGGTACAGACAGGAGGATCCGAAGTTTAAGGCTAGCCCCAGCTTCTGCTACATAGTGAATTCAAGGCCAGCTTGCACTACTTGATTTTTTTTTTATTAATTTTATTTATTTCTGTATGTGTATGAATGTACTGTCTGCATGCAAGTCTGTGCACCCGTGTCATGCAACGCCTTGGAGTTCAGAAGAGGGTCTCGGATTCCCCTGGAACTGGAGTTTTCCTGGAAGTGGAGTTTCAGACGGTTCTCAGCCGCCATGTGGGTGCTGGGGATCGAACCCGGGTCCTCTGTAAGAGCGGCGCTCTTAACCGCTAGGCTATCTCTCCAGCCCAGCTTGCACTACTTGAAACCCTTTCCCAAAGAACTTTAAAAAAGTGTTTAGACCTGAGTATGTTAGCTCATGCCTGTAATCTCAGCATTTGGGGACAGAGGCAGGAGGATTGCTGTTAAATTTGAAGCCAGCCTCATCTACATAGTAGTTTGAAGTCAGCACAAAACAAAAACAAAACAACAGCAAATATCTAGGAAGTCTATTTCTTCTGACATAGAGCAGAGTAGGGTTCCTGAGAAGACTGATGTATGTGGCAACCGGGATTGAGTCCCAGAACAGGAAAATGACATTACTATAAACGTGTGTGTAGGGTTAACAGTAGTTACCAATGAAAGTTCCTTTTGGGAGTTGTTGGGGGGGGGGGAGATTGGTGCAACAGTTTGCAGAGAGAGCAGCAACCAGAAGGGAAGTCAGGCAGCTTTTTTAGGCAGTCAGGGGCTTGGGTAACTTTCGATGACGTAAGGTGGGCGGCTTAGCCAGTGATTGGTTGGTCTTCTGACTGGCAGAGGGATTTGCTTGAGCTAAGCTGTGACGGCAATTTTAGAATACTCCATTTTAGGAGTCTGCTGGCAATCTAATATTCCAGGCTTTTGTTGATGATAGGGGCAACATCGGTCTGGTGGTCTTTCTTTAGTTACTACCTGCTGGAAGAGGATGTCGGCAAAGTGGGGTCATCTCAAAAGGCTGAAGTGTGGGGATCAAGCAAGCAGGCAGTGGTAGGAGAACTGGGAATTTTGTTCCGAGCATCTGGTCCACTGACAATCGAGTAATCTGGTTGATTATGTCCTGAACTCTGTCCAAGAGTGAGCAGGACAGAGGAAAGTAGTTGAGAAGATTGGATCCAGGCCAGATGTTGTGAATGGCCGAAGCTAGGTTTCAGCACCATATGAAAGGAAGGGTCACAGCCGCCCACCAAGATAACTCCATGGAGGACAGCAGTTTATTGGGGAATAGACCCCTGGACTGCCTCCTGCCAGGATCAGAGAGAGCAGGCCAATGAAACTTTCTTAGTAGAGATAAACGTACCATAGTAATTAAAGAGCTTAACAATGAGCAAGACTGAATAATGGCTATAAAGGCCTCATCTTTGTGCCAGGCTTGGTGGCAAATGGCTTTAATCCTAGTACTCGGGAGGCAGAGGCAGGTGGGTGTGGGAAGATACAATTTGAATTAGGGGATATGTATTAGTTAGGGTTCTCTAAAGAAACAGAAGCAACAGGACAAATATATAGCTATATACAATTTATTGATTTGCTCACGTGACAGAGTTCAAGGAGTCCAACAGTAGCTGCGCTGCACTGGAGAGTCTGAGAATCCAGGGAACTGCTCAGTCCGCAAGGCTGGATGTCTCAGTAGTCCCAATCTGGTGCTGAAGGCCCGATGGATTTCAGGAGATCTGCTGGTCTCAGTACACGCTGGGATCTGAAGGGTTGATCACAGCAGCAAGACAAACTCACCAGTGAGAGAGAGGCAAGCCACAGGAAAAAAGGGACCAGCTCCCTCTGCCTTGGCCCTTTATACTGCCTGTGGCAGAAGATAACGCCCACATTTGGGGTGGGCCATCCGGGTTGAGGCGGTCCAATCTGAAGATCCTTTTTCTCTTATTTGTTCCTTAGTCCAGTCAAGTTGACACCCAGGATTAACCATCACAGGTTAGTTCTCAGCTAGCACCCCTCGGGGCACCATGTGGGAGTCATGGGATTTCTCTGACCCCATCCTAAGAAGGAGCAAGCAATGTAGCCCAGGCACATGATGCTAGGTGGAGCAGCAGTGTGCAGTGGCGCGGAACTGGGGGTCTATGATTGGCTCTGGGACCTAATGTCATTTTTCTTATAAAAGCAAGTTGTAGCAGGCAATAAAACAAATTTTCCATTACTATCATTACACAGAATTCCTGGCTGCTATTTCTGCACCCGTGCAGGCCGAAGCAGGCCAGAATTTTGAGTGTCATGGCCAGTGGGTTGGGCGGTGGTCCATGAGAGCACCAACCTGGTAAGCTGGTGTGGGGCTGGAAGGAGAGCTACCAGATCACCAGCTGAGAAGTGAACTGTGAGTGAATGTAGGCTGAAGTTAGGCCACCAGCCATCAGCCTGAAATTCCTGTCCAGGGACCTGCAGCCTTTGGGCAGGTGGGAAAGCACGGCCAGATGGGAAACATTCTGCTTTCCCAGGCTAAGGACCTGAGTTGGAAGTGCCTCTCAGGTCGGGTTACAGAAGTAACCGAATCACTGCTCTGCTGAGGGGTCAGTTTCCTACAGTGGCCGCAGGTGGGCACTGTGCCCCCCTTCCCTTAGCAGGACTGCACAGGAGAAGCTCCCACAGGTGGATCTCTGAGTCCAAGGCCAGCCTGGTCTACATAGTGAGTTCTAGGCCAGCTGGGGCTACAGGGAAACCCTGTCTCTAAAAGACAATGACGATGATGATGATGACGACCTCATCTTTGTAACTTTTCTATAAATTTAAAATTATTTCATATTAAAGGCTTCTGTTTCAAGAAAGCCAGTTTCTCAGGCCAGAGAGATGGTTCAGTAGTTAATTGCTGAACTGGCTGTTCTTGCAGAAGACCTAGCTTCAACTCCCAGCACACACATGGCAGCTAATATCTATCCATAACTCTCTCTCTCTCTCTCTCTCTCTCTCTCTCTCTCTCCATATATATNACACATATAAATTAAAAATGATGCCGGGTGTGGTGGCACATGCCTTTAATCCTAGCACTTGGGAGGCAGAGGCAGGCAGATCTTTGTGAGTTCAAAGCCAGCCTGGTCTACAGAGCAAGTTCCAGGATAGCTGGGGCTACATGGAGACCCTGTCTCGAAAAGACCAAAATAAATAAATAAATAAATAAATAAATAAATAAATAAATAAATAAAATAAAAATGATAAAAAAATTTTTGGTATTTTTGAGACTTGGTCTCCCTGTAGCCTGAGCTGGCCTGGAACTCAATACGTAGACCAGGCTGGCCTTGAACTCACAGAGATCTGCCTGCCTATGCTCCCAAGTGCTTGGGTTAAAGGTATGCACCACTAAACCTAGGTATAAAATATTTTAAAAGAAAGTCAGTTACTCCCCAGTGCGTGTGATGGAGACTTACTTTTTCAATATACAGTGTGAGATCCTGTAAAGGGTGCGGGGGTGGGGGGTACTGATGAGATGGCTGAGCAGTTAAGAGCCTGGGTTGCACAGGCACTGCACACAGATGCACTTACTTATATATAAGCAAAATACTCATGTACATAAAATACTAAAAGACAATCAAGAAGACATTTTTAAGAACTACTGAGGAACTTGTTGAAGAAAGGTCACTTTGGACTTCCATAGCCAGTGCCCTTCAGAGAGGCCTGGCATTCAACCTGAATACCTAGAAGTCCAGCCATTCACAGGCATCTGTCTGTATTGCTCAGGGCTCAGGAGCAGGGCAGGGAGTAACTTGGAGCCAGAAATAAAAGAACTAGGGTCTGTCAGGGCTCTATCCATTGACCCACTCAGGATCCGCCCTGGGCTAACATTAGCATTCCACCACTGGAGCCAGGGACAGCCCACTCTAAGGCCTCTTTGTTTCTGTTGGAAGGAGGTTGCTGAGTCCTTATAGGTCAGTGCTGGGAAGACTCAAAATAGGACAGAGATTGGAGGAAATTTCAAGCACTATATCTGTTTTGTGCCAAGCCTTAAAATGGACCATGGGGCACAAGATGACTCAGGCCTCCCTTAGGGGCCCTTGTGCTAGGGAGTATATAGACTGCCATGGAGGATGGGTTCAGCCTTGAGGGGATGGGGGTGACTCCTACCCTAGGGGACAACCTAACCACACTTTCCTATTCTCTCATTTCATTCTCTGGAGGACAGGGCAGCCAACACTGATCAGCGGATCTCCAAATTCTGCCTCTGGCTGCATCTCCAGGAAGAGACTTGGGTCCAAGTGGGGCTAGCCCTGCCAGAGGTCCAACAGGGTAAAACTGGCCCTCCCATCTGCCCAGCCCTCTCCCTACTGGAAGGCACCAGCTAGGTACAGTACTGAGCCGATATTGTCATGGGCCTGGTTTGTTAGTCTATCACTGCCCCAGGTGACCTCTGTTGGGTACATACAGGTGTGACACTGTGAATCTGCCCTTTGACAACTGTGCAGGATGAGACCAATGCAGCAAAACCTTCTTCTCACTTTATGTGGCAGAACTGCAGGGGCATGCAGCATGCTACATTTTCCCATGCCTCTTACCAATGTGCGCTGTGTGTTTCTCCAGAGCTTCTAGAAATGGGCCATCTCAGAGGCAGGAGGATGGCAGAGTATATGCCCATAGTACTTGCCACTGTTCCAGGAACTCCTCTGTCAAGTGCCCTTTTTTAGGGTCAGACAGGATCTCCTGTAGCTTCCTGTCTGGCATGGAACTCACTGTGTGGCCCTGGCTGGCCTCCAACTTGATCCTCCTGTTTCCCTCCCAAGTGCTTTGGAGTCCACTGCATCACTCCAACTTCATGAATGGGAAGACTGAGATCTATATGGGAGCAAGGCATGTCCTAGGACATCTAGTGCATCAATCAATGGCAGGGTATAGCCTCAAGCTGTCCTATCTTCTAGGCTAGACCATTTCCCTGCCATGCTCAGGCAAGTTGAACCCGGCCAGGAAGCATCCTCTCTGAATCTTAGAAGGAGGAGAATGGCCCCTAGAGAGACCAGGTGGCCCCTCTTATATCTCAGAAAGTAAAATGAGGGGCTGGAGAGATGGCCTAGCGGTTAAGAGCGCCGACTGCTCTTACAGAGGACCCGGGTTCGATCCCCAGCACCCACATGGCAACCAAGAACCATCTGTGACTCCAATTCCAGGAGAACTCCAGTTCCAGGGGAATCCAACACCTTCTTCTGACCTCCATGGCATTGCATGACACGGGTGCACAGACCTACATGCAGACAGTACATTCATACACATACAGAAATAAATAAAATTTAAAAAAAAAAAAGGTAAATTGAACATCAGAGAAGGAGCAAAGGCTTGACAGAAGTCTCAAGCAGTGAGCCACAAAACCTTCCCAGCAGACTCAATTCTCCTGACACCTAGCCCAGGGCTGTTCCTGTGTCACTGTCTCCTGAAGAGGGGAAAGAGCAATGAAAAGGATACCCATTTACTGAGTGCTTGTTACACAATAGACACACCTTTCTCTTACATTCTTTTTAACCCTCACACAGCCTCAGAGGCAAATGTTTTTGCCCAGTTAACAACTCAGAGAAAAGAGGCTCAGAGAGGCACTTTGCCTTTAGCCACACAGCCAATTCAGGAATCAGGCTCAGATGTGTTCACTTCTCAAGCAAGTGCCTTTGGCTTTCCTAGGTTTAGGCCCCAGGGTGACAATACAAGGATGTGTGGGGAGAGGAAGCCAGAGGCAAAGTCTAACCCCAAGCTCCAGAAGTCCACTTAGACAAAGATCAACAGATGTGACCTTGGAACAGCCCAGTCCTACCTCCTCCTGAAAGTTTTTTTCCCCCTCAATATACATCGATCCACACCCGGCAATAAAGCCATACAGAACAGCTGGTAGCCTGGCTCCTGGCTTGCTGAGACCCAGAAGTTTCAGGCCAAGTACAAGACTTGCTGCCCTGTGGACCTGGAGTGCCTTATTTAAGCTGAAGAGATAATGACTGTGTGATCTGCTCTGGGCTGACCCCACCTGGGCTGAGACCACAAAGCTGACAAAGCTCCTGGAAGAGCCAGTGAGTCACCTCCACATTCTCAGCTTCTAGCCTCTGCTACCTGTCAGGCATGCAGTCTACTCTGTGTATCTCATTGTGTTCTAGCCTCTGCTACCCGTCAGGCGTGCAGTCTACTCTGTGTATATCACTGTTCTATCTAGCTTCTGCTACCCATCAGGCGTGCAGTCTACTCTGTGTATCTCACTGTATCCTTGGATCTCAACCCTTTTTCTTTTGATCCAAGTGTAGCATCTTGTATTTCTCTTTTTTCTTTTTTTTATTATTTTTGTATGTGTATGAATGTACTGTCTGCATATAGGTTTGTGCACCCATTTCGTGCAATGCCGCAGAGGTCAGAAGAGGGCATCAGATTCCCCTGGAACTGGAGTTAAAGACAGTTCTCAGCTGCCATGTGGATGCTGGGGATCGAACCCGGGTCCTCTGCAAGAGCGGTCGGCACTCTTAACCGCTAGGCCATCTCTCCAGCCCCTCTCTTTTGATTTTCATCTTCTAAATATTAGCAATTCATGCTGGGCCTGGTGGCTCACACCTGTAATCCGGGCACTTGAGTTTGAAGCCAGCCTAGGCTACATAATGAAATCCAGGATAGCTGGAGTTACAGAGTGAGACCTTGTGTCAAACAAACAACCATTGGCAGTTCCTAGGTGTACAATGTGTGGCAGTCTCTCTTCATGCTTTTGTGTGGTGCTGGCAGGCTCCTCAGCAACAGCCGCTGAAATGATCATGAGTATTTTATGGGCAGGACTGGTGTGGAGAAATGATGAATTCAAGGCTCAGGGAAGGGGACACTGGGTGCAGCCCACGGGCTGTTCTGAAGGGCTTCCTGAGGGCTGCTCCAGAGGGTTTAGTGCCTGGGGCCCTAGCTGCAATGCAGCCTGAAAGATGCTGCAGGCTGTCTGGTCTGGTTGGGTGCAACTTTTCATTTTCAACATCCCCTCCCCCCCGCCCCAGCAACCGTGTCCTTCAAATTAGTATTACCAACCCTCCTGGCAGAGGGGGAAACTGAGGCTCAGCCAGGACAAACACGCCTCCCAGTTAGACCCCCTTATCTGAGGCCATCAGCAAAGTCAGGGCAGCTGGGCCCACTGTCCTGAGCTCCCCGATGCTTGGGGTGGCAACCTGGCGCAGGGCTCCTGTTTGGTAGTGGACATAGGCCTTCAAAATTTATGAGTTTTTTTAGCCAGGAAGATTCCAGGAAGGCTGGCAGTGGACACAGGCCTGTGAGCATCACTCAGGCTGCAGAGGCCAGCTCTCCTGTCTGTGGGCCCAGGACTGGCTGTTCAGGAGCTGGGTCTGGCTGCAGATCAGAAAGCAAGGCCCACCCGGGACCCAGAGGCTGGGCCTCCAGACTCCAAGCTAAACCTCCACACAAGGGTCCATTGTGGCCTCTCCACCCGGCCCTGGATGCTGCCAGCCCTTCCGGCTCCCGGAAAATGTTTTCCTTCTGGCAACTCCCAGGGCAGCCTGTCCTTGGCCGAGACACTGACTGCCCCACCCGCCAGCCTCTCCCACCCGGTGGGGATCTTGGACTGCTGGCAGCTCAGCATGCTTGGGGCCAGCTTGCATGTCACACACAGGGTCACTGAGGCTGAGAAGAGTGAACATAAACCAGAGAAGCACCATAGGCCCTGAATCAGGACTGGAACCTTGCCCTCACCCTTGTTTTTGTTTGGTTTGATCTTTCTTTCTTTCTTTCTTTCTTTCTTTCTTTCTTTCTTTCTTTCTTTCTTTCTTTCTTTCTTTCTTTCTTTCTTTCTTTCTTTCTTTCTTTCTTTCTTTCTTTCTTTCTTTCTTTCTTTCTTTCTTTCTTTTTCATTTCTTCTTTCTTCTTTCCTTTCTCTCTCTCTCTCTCTCTCTCTCTCTCTCTATTTATTTTTGTTTTATGTGTGAGTGTTTTGCCTGCATGTATCTAAGTGCATCAGGTGTGTGCACCCAATTTCTGCCCCCATACATTGCGCACAGAAGTCAGAAGAGGGCATCAGATCCCCCAAAACCCAAAACTTGGGAGGCAGGGGTAGGCGCATCTCTGTGAATTCAAGGCCAGTGTGGTCTACATAGTGAATTCCAGGACAGCCTGCGCTACAGGGAGACCTTGTCTCAAAAAAAAAAAGAATGGTTGTTAGCTGCCCATGTGGGTGCTGGGAACTCTGCAAGAGCACTCGGTGCTTTTAATCATTGAGCCATCTCTCCAGTCCCAAAAGCCATGCTTTCCAAACTCTCTCTACCATCGGAGGGGAGGAGGGTTTGAACCAGACAAGGGAGGGGCTGTCCCCTCACAGCCTTGGTGGCAGTCATAAAGGAGTGGCTGGACTTCAGTGGCTGCTTCTCAGGAAAGATGAGCCCCCTGGAACAGCTGGGTTGCTTTGTGGGGTCCTTGTACCTTACTACATCTAAGAGTTAGGGGGATCCCACTATGGATCCAGCCTGACATACTGAAGATTGATTGATTGATCGATTGATTGATTTAGTGGTCTTTTGAGACTGGGTCTCCCTGTAGCCCCAGCTGGCCTGGAACTTGCTCTGTAGACTAGGCTGGCCTTGAACTCACAGAGTTCTGCCTGCCTCTGCCTCCCAAGACTGAATTTTTTTTTTTTTTTGGTCTTTTTGAGACAGGGTCTCCATGTAGCCCCAGCTGGCCTGGAACTCACTCTGTAGACCAGGCTAGCCTTGAACCCACAAAGATCCGCCTACCTCTGCCTCCCAAGTGCTAAGATCAAAGGCGTGCATCACCACACCCAGCCAAGACTGAACTTTTAAACCAGATGCAGGGGCTGGTGAGATGGTTTAGCAAGTAAAGGCACTTGCTGTCAAGCCAAACTACCTCAGTTCAATCCCCAGAACCCAGATGGTGGAAAGAGAGACTAGACCACACATGCCCCCCTCTTCCACACAAATGCATTAAATGAAGCACCACCTGGAGCCCAATTTGCAGGACTTGAATCCACTGGGGATTCCACCACATTTTGAATTCTCCAAGGAACCACAGTGCCCTGCTGAGCTAGGTGCTAGGGATAGAGATGAATCCCTACACAGGCTGCTGGAGTGAAGGCCCACAGAGAGGGACCACCCCGTTGAGGAGGCTGGGACAGCAGAAAGTTGAAAGCAGAGAATGATCTGTGAGAGAAGTTGCCATGGTTACAGCTCTCCCTGACTATCCTCTGGGCCCCGGCCTGTGTAGGTAATGGAGACCCTCAAGGAAGTCCAAGGTGGAGGCCAGAGCCCAGAGCCAGGGACTGGAGCTCCCTGAGGAGCGGCAGTAAATCGCCAGTGCAGGCAGCACTGCAAGTTCAGGAACAGGCTTCAGAAAGCAGGGAGGAGGGCCTGGTGTGTTGGCCCGAGCCTACAGCCTCAGCATCTGGAAGGTGGAGACTGGAGGATCAGGAGTTCTAGGTCGTCCTTGGCTACATAGCAAGTTTGATGCTGGCCTGGGCTACAAGAGACCCTGACTCAAAACAAACAAACAACAACAATAAAAACGGGAGCTGGAGAGATGACTCAAAGGGTAAGAGCAGTGCAAAAGCACGAGGACTTGAGGTCGGATCGAATCACCCACATTTAAAAAGATATATATATATATATAGGGCTGGAGAGATGGCCTAGCGGTTAAGAGCGCCAACTGCTCTTACAGAGGACCCGGGTTCGATCCCCAGCACCCACATGGCGGCCGAGAACCGTCTGAAACTCCAATTCCAGGAGAACTCCAGTTCCAGGGGAATCTGACACCCTCTTCTGACCTCCGGGGCATTGCACGACACGGGTGCACAGACTTGCATGCAGACAGTACATTCATACACATACAGAAATAAAAAAAAAAAGAAAAAAGATTTAAAGATATATATATACATATTATATAATATATATCTCCAAATGTGGCTGCTTCTTTGCTCTAAACCCCACCATGGTGGGAGGCACAGAGAAGAGATCTCTGGGTCCTTGCTGGTCAGTGAGAGACCCTGTCTCAAGGGAAGGACATCCTGCCTCCTCCTCTGGCCTCCACCCATGTGCAAAGATGCATATACCAACAAACGTGTGTGTGAATACACCACACTGACATACATGACATTCACTCACACATACTCAAAAAACATGCTTTGTAAAAAAAAAAGGGGGCTGGAGAGATGGCCTAGCAGTTAAGAGCGCCGACCACTCTTGCAGAGGACCTGGGTTCGATCCCCAGCACCCACATGGTGGCGGAGAACCGTCTGAAACTCCAATTCCAGGAGAACTCCAGTTCCAGGGGAATCTGACGCCCTCTAATGACCTCCGCGGCATTGCACGACACGGGTGCACAAACTTGCATGCAGACAGTACATTCGTACACATATAGAAATAAATAAAAAATTTAAAAAAGAACATTTCTTTAAAAAAAAAAAATGGAGAGCTAGTCCTCAGGACAGAGGCCTCCAGATCAGTTCTAGCTCAGTTCCTCCAAGTCCTGTGTCCAAAGTGTGTAGTGTCTTCAGCACTATAGTCTTATCTTCAAGTTCTAGAAAGCAATCAAGGGCAATGGGAATAGCCTGTATTGTTTTGGGAGTCTCTTGAACTACCTTGACCGACAACTCAAAGGGAGGTTTTCCATGCTTAGCACTGGGGGTTTCTTTAGATAGCTTATGGGTATACACACATACACACACTATAAGTAATTTTATAAAAATAATATTTCCCTATGGCTTTTTCAGACACCCATGGTGTTATCTCTCTTCCCTCACCCAGTTAAAGTCTGTCTCCCCACCCCCAGTTTCCCATTCTCCCTTGATAGAGCCTGTGTCCTACTATCCTCCTCTATGGAATGCCACCCCCCCACCCCGTCCCTTCCTACTTTCCTGACTTTTGTGGTTACTTCAGGTTATACAGTGACACCTAAAGATTCTGAGCTAGGGGGTTGGAGAGATGGCTCAGTGGTCAGGAGCACTGGCTCCTCCTGTCGAGGATCCAGGTTCAGTTCCCAGCACCCACATGGGAGATAAGAATCATCCTTGACTCCAGTTCCGGGGGATTCAATGCCTTATTCTGGCCTCTGGAGACACTGCATGCACATGATGCACTTATATACATGCAAGCAAAACACTCAGATACATTTTTTTTAAGCTAAGATCCCTATGTGATTGAGAACATGTGGTGTTTGACGTTCTGCATCTGAGTTACCTCACTCAGTATAATGAATCTAGTTCCATCCATTTACCTGCAAATTTCATGTCATTTTTCTTTATAACCAAATAGAACTGCATTGTGTTTATGTACCACACTTTCATTATCCAGTCATCAATTCAACAACATTTAGGTTGCTTCTATTTCCCAGCTATTGTGATAAGAGTGGCAATGAACATGAGCAAGTATCTCTCATAATATTGAAGGGTGCCATGCAAGCTGCCAAGGGTAAAAGGCAATCAGTGGTCCTCCCCAGCTGTAAAACCTACAATCACAATAATGACCAGTCCAGAAAGAGATCCCTAATGGTGCAATTGGAACACTTTTATCTTGGGCGTAACCAACAGGTATCTAATTGGACTTAAGCACTGTTCAATAAGAGGGAGGGAATTCATGCCTTGGACTTTAAACCTTGCCAAATACCCAGAGACCCTAGGGGAGAAACTAGTACTGCCACCTTCCCAAATCTATCTATCTATCTATCTATCTATCTATCTATCTATCTATCTATATATATATATTTGTCTTTTTGAGACAGGGTCTCCCTGTAGCCCAAGCTGGCCTTGAACTCACAAAGATCCGCCTGCCTCTCCTCCTCTCCTAGGATTAAAGGCGTGCGCCACCATGCCCAGCCTTTAACTTTTTTTTATCAATATAATTTCTAAATAAATTCTAAATCTTTGTATCGACAGGTAAGTGTAGTTCTCACCACTCATCAAAGAAACTTCCTTTTGCAGCAGATGGAAGCTATGGAAGCTATTACAGAGATCTACTACTGGAAGACAATAAGTGACTACGGGGTGCTCAACTCTATCTCATATATTTACAATGCTACTCCTACAACTAAGGCTCGGCGAACATTGTGGAAGAGGGGGTGGAAAGATTTTTTTTTTTTTTTGGTCTTTTCGAGACAGGGTCTCCCTGTAGTCCCAGCTGGCCTGGAACTCACTCTGTAGACCAGGCTGGCCTTGAACTCACAAAGATCCACCTGCCTCTGCCTCCCAAATGCTAGGATTAAAGGCGTGTGCCACCACGCCCGGCGAGGGGGTGGAAAGATTTTAAGAACCTAGATAGCCTATTCCGGACATGACAGGGAAGCTACACCCATGAAATCTCAACAACATGGCTGCTTAAACAAGTCCTGCATAATGATGACACCGCTTGACATGTCAATGTGAATGGAGGAAGTCCCACCTCTACATGAAGAGCATCAGGCAATCAGTGGCTGCTCAGAGAGGGAGAATTCATTTTCTCCAGGGATGAGCTCCTGACAGATTGTCTAAACCCAAGTGATCATCCCTAAACACAGGAACATATGAGTACACTAACTGGAGGCTATATATGTATTCATGTATATATGTGTAATAATAATAAAGAGGTCAAGGGATTGGAGAGATGGCTTAGAGATCAAGAGGACTGGATGCTCTTGCAGAGGGCCCAGGTTCAATTCCCAGTACTCATATGTCACTAACAACCATCCATAACTCCAGTTCCAGGGGATTCTACACCCTCTTCTGACCTCCGTGGGCAATGAATGAGTGAACTTACATACATGTAGGCAATACACTCATGCACATAAAATAAAAATGAATAAAAAATATTTTATAAATTGTGACTATTGTAGATTGTTTTGGTAGGATGACCCCCACCCCTTTGTTCTTTTAAAGCTAGAATAATTGCTTCCTTTTTTTCTCTAATTAAACTGTCATTAAAAATATTTATGTGCAGGCCAGGCCTGGTGGGGCACACCTTTAATCCCAGCACTTGGGAGGCAGAGGCATGTGGATCTCTGTGAGTTCAAGGCCAGCTTGGTCTACAGAGTGAGCTCCTGGTCATCTGGGATTAAAGGGAGACCCTGTCTCAAAAAGATAAAGAAAAATTTGTGCATGTGTGTGTGCGTGCCTGCTCATCTGTTTGTGCACCACAAGTGTGCAGGTACCCTCAGAGGCCAGAAGAGGGTGTGAGCCCATGGAACTAGAGTTGCAAGTAGCTATTGGCCACCCAGTGTGGGTGCTGGGAACCAAACTTAAGTCTTCTGCAAGAGCGAAAGAGGCTTTTGACTACTTAGCCATCTCTCCAGCCCCTAAACTGACATTTACAAATATTTTATTTATTATTTTTATTTTATGTTTATGAGTGTATTACTTGTATGTGTGTGCTCCCACATCATGTAACACAAGCAGAGGCCAGAAGAGGGCATCGGATCCCTTGGAACTGGAGTTACAGACCATTGTTAGACGCCATGTGGATGCAGAGAACTGAATCCAGGTCTTCTGCAAGTGCAGCCAGTGCTCATAATCACTGAGCCATCTTTCCAGCCTCTGTGTTTTGTATCTTTTTTTCCTGTTCACTGAAAAAGAAACTTAAAAATAGGAAAATTTATATATATGTTTATAAAGAATCTGAACTTCCCCTTGTTGGCATTTTGGTATGTCATCAGCCCTCTTCTTTTGGAGTTCTGCATCTGTGGACTCAACCCACCTTTGAATGGAAAAAGCCTTAGAAATAGAATGGAGGAAGCAGAACAAAGAATATCAGACCTGGAAGATAACACAGAGCAACTAAAAAGCTCAAATAAAGATTATGAAAAATTTTAAAATACACAAAAGTGGAACAACCGGGCAATATGGGACACTATGAAAAGATCAAACATCCGTATCATAGGAATAATGGAAGGAGAATCCCAAGAGAATAGTATTGATCAGATCTTCAACAGAATAATAGATGAAAATTTCCCCAAACTAAAAAAAGACAAACCCATACAAGTACAAGAAGCACATAGAACCCAAACAGACAAGATCAGAAAAGAAACTCCCCACGCCATATCACAGTTAAAATGCTAGATGCCCAAAACAAAGACAAAATTCTGAAAGCCACAAGAGAAAAACAAGTCACATATAAGGGGAAACCCAGCAGAATTATGACTGGCTTCTCAGCGCAAACCATGAAAGCAAGAAGAATGTGGAGCAAAGCATTCCCAGTGTTAAAGGACTATGGATGTCAATCCAGGTTAATATACCCAGCAAAAATGTCGAATATAGTTGAAGGAGAGAGAAAAATCTTCCGTGACATAAGATGATAGAATACATGTCTGGAAAACCAACTCCTCAGAAAATATTTGAAGCAATTCAAAGGACAGAAGAGAGGAGCAACCATCCCCAAGCACCTAGAAAGAGAAACTAATAAAAACATAACTGCAGAAGTAGAAACTGAGACTAAAAATGCAAATGGATAATAAGGTGAAAGGAAGCAACATGCATCTTTCAATTATAACCTTAAATATTAATGGACTAAACTCCCCAATCAAAAGA
>VZQC01008082.1:2370533-2573033 GCA_009823505.1 Rhizomys pruinosus
AGTGCGCCGTCCAGCGCGCGAATCATCGGAGGGACTGGGAATAATCACTCATTTAACTTATCTCTTTGTAGTTTCTTTAATGCGTACCAATGTCCTTCTTAATTTTTATAATTCTTAATGCTACTAACAATTGCATGCATTACTAACGCTACTAACAAGTAATCTATAACAAAACAGCATAGAAACCCAAGAATTATTTATACAATATCATAAGCCAATCAGCAGCTTCGCGTCTATAGTATAAATTCCTATGTAAGAAGCTTTTGTTTCATAGACACAATTCCATCAACACATCCAGCATAGCTTATCAATTCATGAACGACAGTTGACAAAGAATGGCATTCATATATCATCTTAAAGTTACTGAAGCATGCACATTGTTATTCAGCCAGCGCCTTTTGGCCACAGACACACAGGCTACAGACCAGCGCCATTTCTCTTCAGCTGTCACTCTCAATCCTCTTTTTTTTTTTTTTTTTGGTCTTTTTGAGACAGGGTCTCCCCGTAGCTCTGGCTGTCCTGGAACTCACTCTGTAGACCAGGCTGGCCTCGAACTCACAGAGATCCCCGTGCCTCTGCCTCCCAAGTGCTAGGATTAAAGGCGTGCGCCACCACACCTGGCATTTATTTATTTCTGTATGTGTATCAATGTACTGTCTGCATGCAAGTCTGTGCACCCGTGTCGTGCAATGCCGCGGAGGTCAGAAGAGGGTGTCAGATTCCCCCGGAACTGGAGTTCTCCTGGAATTGGAATCTCAGACGTCTCTCGGCCGCTATGTGGGTGCTGGGGATCGAACCCGGGTCCTCTGTAAGAGCAGTCAGTGCTCTTAACTGCTAGCCCATCTCTCCAGCCCCCACTTCAGACACTCTTTGTCTCCCACATGGTAGCATATGCCTTTAATTCTGGCACTCAAGAGGCAGGAGCAGATGGATCTCTGTGAGATCAAGGCCAACCTGGTCTACATAGCCAGTTCCAGGTTATCTTGGGCTACAGGGGTTCCCTGACTCAAAAAAAGCCAAAAAGAAAAAAAGACTTATGATGGCTGGGGATGTGACTCAGTTCCTAGCAGCCGGAAGCCCTGGGTTATATCCCAGGCTGCATAAACCTGATGTAATGGTTAGCGCCTGTAATCCCAGTACTCAGAAGATGGAGGCACGAAGATCAAGAGTTCAAGTTTCACTATCAGCTGTATATGGAGTTTGAGGCCAGCCTGGGATTCACAAGATCTGTCTCAATAACAAAACAAGGGGTTGAGGAGATGGCTAAGTGGTTAAAGGGCTTGCCACCCAAGCCTGAGTACCAGAGTTCACATCCCTAGAAGCCTACATAAATGCTCTATTGGTATGACAGCCCATCTGTAATTCCATTCCCAGGAGAAGATAAGGAATATGTAGAGCAAGCTGGTTACTAAAATTAGCAAAATCGGTGAGCTCTGGGTTTGACTGAGAGACCCTGCTTCAAGGAATAAGGTGGAAGAGTATCCAGGATTATTCCCAATATCAACCTTGGCCCTCCAAATACACATGTATAAACATGTGCACACCACAACACACACACACACACACACACACACACACACACACACAAAGGAAAAACAAAAAGTGATCGGAAAGTTATGAGTAGTACCAGGAACATCAGGTGCACTCTGCCCTCCTGTGTAGGGTAACATTCTGTCACATTTGCCAAAGCACTCTGGATATTCCTCATCCCAAAACACATGATAGCAACTTGCAGGGTTAGGTAATATTGAATTTTTATGACTTATAAGTGTTTTATCTGTCTGTCTGTATGTATGTAAGTGTACCTGTGTGTTTAATGCCTACAGAAGTCAGAAGAGGGTGTTGGGTGCATTGGAACTGGAATTATGGATGGTTGTTAGCCACCATATGGGTGCTGGGAACTACATCCAGGTCCTCTGCAAGAGCAGCCAGTGCTCCTAACCCCTGAGCCAGCTCTCCAGTCCCTGTAATACTGAATTTTTTTTTGGTCTTTTTGAAATAGGGTCTCCCTTGAGTCCCAGCTGGCCTGGAACTTGCCATGCAGACCAGACTGGCCTTGAACTCACAGATATTTGCCTGCCTCTGCCTCCCCAGTGCCAGGTTCCGTGTGCCTAGCAATATTGAATTGTTATTATACTGTCTAAGCAGTCTCAGAAATGTTTTTTTAATTTGTTTGACATTTTAAAACTTTATTTTGGGGCTGGAGAGATGGCCTAGCGGTTAAGAGCGCCGACCGCTCTTGCAGAGGACTCGGGTTCGATCCCCAGCACCCACATGGCGGCCGAGAACTGTCTGAAACTCCAATTCAGGAGAACTCCAGTTCCAGGGGAATCCGACACCCTCTTCTGACCTCCGTGGCATTGCACGACATGGGTGCACAAACTTGCATGCAGACAGTACATTCATACACATACAGAAATAAATAAAATTAATAAAAAAATTAAAAAAAAAACCCAAAACTTTATTTTGTGTATGTTCTATGGGGTTGGTGCATGGGACCACCTGTGATCCTGTGGAGGTCAGTGGACAACTTGTGGGTGTTGGTTCTCCCCCCTTCCACCATGTGAGTCTTATGAATGAAACTCAAGTTATTGGGCTTGGTGACAGGCTCCTTTACCCAGTGAGCCATCTTGCCAGCCTAGAAAGTTTTGTGGTTTTTTTGAAAGTTTTTTTTTTTTTTTTTGAGACAGAGTCTCCCTGTAGCCCTAGCTGTCCTGGAACTCACTATGTACACCATGCTGGCCTTAAACTCACAAAGATCCACCTGCCTCTGCCTCCCAAATGCTGGAATTAAAGGCATGCGCCGCCACACCCAGCGAAAGTTTCTTTTAAAAGAAATATTTTATTTTTTATTTTTTATTTTATGGGTATGAATGTACTGTCTGCATGTAGGTTTGTGCACCCATGTCGTGCAATGCCGCAGAGGTCAGAAGAGGGCGTCGATTCCCCTGGAAGTGGAGTTCTCCTGGAATTGGAGTTACGGACAGTTTTCAGCCGCCATGTGGGTGCTGGGGATTGAACTCTGGTCCTCCGCAAGAGCAGTCGGCACTCTTAACTGCTAGGCCATCTCTCCAGCCCTAAAAGAAATATTTCTAACACATATAGTATACCCAGCACTTGGGAGCTAAAGCAGGAGGATTGTTTTTAGTTTTTGGTGTTGTTGCTGTTGTGTTGTTGTTATTGTTGTTGTTGTTGTTTTGGAGACAGGGTCTCATGTAGCCTAGGAGAGCCTCAAATTTGATTATGAAGCTGAGGATGACTTTGAACTTCTGATCCTCTTGCTATATTCCCAAATTCTGGGATTACAGGCTCGTACCACCAGACCCAGTTTACATGGTGTTAAGGATTGAACCCAGAGGTCTGTGCATGCTAGAAAGACTCTACCAACTAAACCACATCCCCAGCTTCCATCCACCACAGGATCGTATTTTTTTTAGCCCTGCTATATGCAAGGCCTCAAAAAATTAGTTTAAAACTCAGAACTGTTCCTCTCCATGGAAATATTTAGTAAAAGGCAAAAGATTTATACGATCTGAAGAGAAACCAGAGTATACCATAGGATCTTTAAAAATTATTTTTAAGCTGGGCGTGGTGGTGCACACCTTTAACCCTAGCACTCAGGAGGCAGAGGCAGGCAGATCTTTGTGAGTTCAAGGCCAGCCTGGTCCACAGAGTGAGTTCCAGGACAGCTTAGGCTACAGGGAGACCCTGTCTCAAAAAGACCAAAATTATATATATGTATTTTTTTATTACTTTTTTTTCTTTTTGAGACAAGGTCTCCCTGCAGCCCCAGCTGGTCTAGAATCTGCTATATAGACCAGGCTGGCCTTGAACTCACAAAGATCTGCCTGCCTCTGTCTCCCGGGTGTTGGGATTAAAGGTGTGCACCATCACATCCAGCTTATCTTATTACTTTTAATTTATGTGTATGAATGTATTGCCTGCATGTGGGTAGGTGCACCAGGGAGATCCGACAAAAGTGCCTCTACTTCCTGAGTGCTGGGATTAAAGGTGTGCACCACCACACCTGGAAATAAATAAACTTTTAAATAAGTAGATAATATGGTATGTAAATTATGAATATCAACAAAGCACATATACTCACAAATATAAAGTATTTTAAATTATTTTTTAAGAGTCAGTGTGGTGGCACACACCTTTAGTCATAGCATTTTGGAAGTAGAGACAGGCAAATCTCTGTGAGATCAAGGCCAGCCTGGTCTACATAGCAAATTCCAGGCCAGCCAGGACTACATAATGATACCGTCTCAAAAAAAAAACTACATGTGTGTATATGTGTGTATGTATGTGTGTGTATAAAACAATTTCGACAGTAAACTCCATGCTAGCAGTTTAACATTTTCCTTTGCACAGTTGCACCATAATTTATTTACATTTCTAACCCCAGACTTCTTTTTTTTATTTTTATTTTTTATTTTCTTTTTATTTTTTATGTGTATGAGTGTACTGTCTGCATGCAGGTTGGTACACCTGTGTCGTGCAATGCCGCAGAGGTCAGAAGAAGGCATCAGATTCCCCTGGAACTGGAATTAAAGACAGTTCTTAGCAGCCATATGGGTTCTGAGAATCGAACCTGGGTCCTCTGCAAATAGCAGTTGGCGCTCTTAACTGCTGAGCGATCTCTCCAGCCCCTCTAACCCCAGACTTCTATGTTTTCTATTTGTTCCTTTGTTTCAAAATATTTCAAACACACAGAAATAAACGTTACAAGGAACCCCTGCACCCATCACCCACAACAATAACCAGCACAATTTTTGCTGTTGCAAACACTGATTCAATGAGCATTCTTGTGCAGAAATCTCTGCCCACATTGCATGCTGTTTCCTTCCAATTCTACTGAATTCAGTTCAGCTTAACTCACTTCCTCAAACTTTCACAATGCCTTTCCAAGTGGTGAGATGAATCAGACCTGGCCTTGCCCTGGAGGAGCTCCTAGTCTGTTGTGGGGAGAGACGCTGGCTAGGAGTGACTAGTAAGGACAGAGCCTGTGTAATTGGAGGGCGCCCTGGCTTCAGGTACGAGGGAGAGGCCCTTGTAAGAGGAACGGGCCATCCAGGAAGACTTTAACAGAGCTTCACTCAGCTCTGTCTTTCTGCCTTTCTGCCACAGGAGGGCACCAGAGACAGTCTTTCACAGCCCTGCCTGGAGGCTCTTTGAATCTTGCAGGTGATGGCTGGGCTCTGTGTCCCTTCTCTGGGTAACCTTGGTCTGGTGATGGCCTTCTCGTGTTCTACGTGAAGGAGGTGGATTCAGTGAATTTGTCTGGAAATCAAGACTCCCAGCGGGAGCCAGCTTTCACCAGAGTGCTTGGGACTCCACTGCCCAGCACGTGGTTGGGTGTTGGGGGGCAGGAACCCACACATTCTGTCTGAGACTGCTGCCCACTCAGCCCCTTTCCACTTTTTACAGAGGCTCATGAGAGGAAGATCCTTAGTCCAGAACACACACCCATGGACGGCAAAGGAGAGCTCTCTTTAGTGAAGCTGCCCGGACTGTCCTTCAGGAGTCACCACCTGAGGGCAGCGTTGGGGACATGGGGATCCAGGAGTCACAGTCTTGACTGGGACTGTGGGTGGAGGGAGTGCATATGAGTCACCAGAGAGTTCCAAAGGCCAGTCCTGACATCCGGCCCAGCCCGTTGGAGATTAGGTCCCTAGCGCATCGCATCAGCCTATTGGGCGGGTGAGGCTGATGAGTCCCACCTAGCTGAGGGTTGCTTCTGGGGTAGGGGGTCTGCTTTCCAGAGGACTCTTGCTCTAAGCTGGGCTTATTATTCCTGTCATCTCTGCCTGGGCCCAGGCTGTGTGTCCGGCTCTGAGCTCCCATCAATCTGTCCCCCTCCCAGGGGGTTTTCTCCACTGCTTTCGTGACCCCATTCTATGGACCCTCCCCAGACGCCTCCACTTAGCCCAGTGAGCCAGCTGCAGCTAGCCAGGGTGCAAGTTGCTCCCAAGTCACAGGGGAAGGAAAGGCTAGCTCACACATCCTGAGCATTATGTGTGCCAGGCAGGACCCCTTTGGGGAGCACTTCTTGTCCTCGCTTTCCTTTCTCACTTCACTGGAGAGGAAGTGGGAACTGGCGGGGCAGCCTCAGGCCCGGGCTTGTCACCCTTCCCTCTCCCCACCCTCAAAAAGCTTGCTTTCTGAATCACTGTGCATGGGCCTTACTTCATCACTCCACCCTTGCTGGTGCTTCCTTGCATCCCCCAAGCCTACCCAGCTACTTGCATGCTGCAAAGATCACGTGGGCCAAGGTGGGTGCACTAATGGACATGGGGTGCAGGTGGTTATCCCTGGTTCTGTCTGCTGCTGACCAAATGTGTAATCCATCTTGAGCAAGTCACTTAACTTCTCTGAGCATCGGTTTTGTCTGCTCATTGGAGTTGGGAAAAGAATCAAATACATTTTGTGTAGCCAAGCATTGTGGCATACGTCTAATAATGCCAGCACTCAGGAGGCTGACACAGGAGGACTGGGAGATCCTGCTGCAAATAATATTCTCAGTGCTTCATCTCGGCAGTACATTCAACAAAGGTTCCTTCTCTTTTTCCTCCCTCCTCCTCCTCCTCCTCCTCCTCCTCCTCCTCCTCCCACAACCGAGAGTCATCAGAGCCGACTGGCTGGACTAGACAGGACCCCATCTTCCTCCTCCACCTCCTCCTCAAGACAAGGACTGGTGTAGCCCAGACTGGCCCCAAACTCCCTTTGTAGCCAAGGATGGTCTTAAACTTCTGATCCTCTTCCCACCTGGTGCTGGGATTACAGGCATGGGGTACCACGCTGGGTTTACGGGTACCGGGGATGGAACCCAGGGCTCCATGCTGGCCTGGTATTTGCTATATAACCCCAAATGACCTTGAACTTCTGCTTCAGCTGAGAGTGCAAGCATGTGCCTCTGTACCCAGAAGAAGCTGTATTTTCATAAACTCCTCAAACACTCTGCAGAGTTGCCAGCCCTGGGTGGGAGGAAGGGGGGCTGGCTTTGTGCTGGTCCCTGCTGTCTCAAACCTGCTCCTAGGAAAAGCTGATCTACCTTTGGCTCCTACTGCGTTCTCAGGAGTTGGCACCAAGGTGCAAGGTTATCTAATTCAGCCTTAAGAGGACAGGTCAGTCCCCTCAGTCCTGTTTCAGAAGGACATAAATAGCAAGGCCCCCCTCCCTGGTCCATCCAAGGCTCTAGAGGGCTCATAGCTGGAAGCCACCTCAGAGACCACAGGACAGACCAGCCCGGGTTCCTCTTCCCCTCAAGCTCCTTTGACCTATGTCTCTGGGAGTTTGTGGCTCTTGGCACCCAGCACAGGGGCAGTATGGCGGCAGGTCCCTGCTGGAGCTCTGGCTTGCCTCTCAGCTTGAGCTGGGTGAAGGATCTGTCCTTGGCACAGTGGAAGTCTGCAGCTGGGGCCAGCTCCCGCCCTCTCTGCCTTGGGGCTAATTTTAGGGCCTCCTAGACCATCCTCCTAGCTCAGCCTGGCTTGGTTCTCAGCCACTCATTGGTGGGGTCAGTTGGGGTCTTGGAAGAGTGGGCAATGCCAGACCCAGAACTGGCTTAAGAGGTGAAACTAGAATCCATGTCCCTGTCCATTCCCTCTCCCCACCACTGGAAGTCATCACAGCCGAATGGCAGGACTAGACAAGGACCCATCTGCTCCTAGCCTGGTACATGCTCAGTCCCTCAACAGACAAACTAAAAGCTGTTTGAAAGAACTTGAACTCACAGAGATCCACCTGCCTTTGCCTCCTGAGTGCTGGAACTAAAGATATATGCCACCACACCCAGCCAGAAAAGTCCCTGGAAGACCTGCTAGCTCAGTGGTTTACCTACAGATCCTAAAGGCCGGAGAGGCCAAGATGTTGGCCCAGGTTCAGACAGCAAATTATAACAGAGCTGGTACGAAAGACTGGGCCTCCCCTGCTGGAACCTGAGGATGACAGTGTAGAAGGGCAAGGACAGAGGGGAGAGAGCCCCTCATCAGGGCCCCCCAAATGCCAGCTCTCTGCATATTCCTTTCTCCAGGTTTTGTGTGTCACAGTGTCTCATGTAGTCCAGGCTAGTCTTGAACTCACCATGTACCTAAAGATGACCCTGAACTCCAATCCTTCTGCTTCTGCCTCTGCCTCCCAAGTGCCGGAATTATGGGTATGAGCCACCATGGTGTTTTAGGTGGTGCTGAGCATTGAACCCTGGGCTTCGGGCATGCTAGGCAAGCACCATACCACAGAGCTACATTCCCAGCAATTCTTTTGCTTGTCTTTATCTTTTAAAGGTCTCACTCTGTAGCCCAGACCAGCCTTAAACTCTCTATTGAACTTGCTGCAATCATCCTGATCAGCCTCCTGAGTGCTGGGGAATGGCCCCCTGGCTCTTGTGCCTGTCAGTCAAGTGCCACACCTCCAGCCTCTACTATGAAATGGGACAGGTACATGCGCTCCTAAGCTGGCTGGGAGGGACAAAAGAGGGGGAGAGGAGTTGGAAAGCTGCTGTGGACTCAGGATGTGCTGTGCCCATGCTGGGGCGGAGGACGTGCTATCTAGGGACCAGGTTCCTCCCTGAAAATCTTGAGTCTGAGTGTCGCCCTCCCCCATCTCCCTTCACTGTGCTCCCCAGGACTCACTGCCAAGGAAAAGGAGCCGGTCTTGAGGCTGACCCAGTAGCTGGCTGGCAGATACAAGCCAGGGTGTGGTGGGGAGGTGTGGGGACTCAGGAGGAACTTGTGGGTCTCTCTTCTTCCACCACCAGTCCTAACTCCGTCTCTGCCTCCTTCCAGGCCCTTCTCAGTCATTTTCCTTCGAAGCTCCCCATCTTCTCTGACCTGCTACCTCTTCCAATCAATCTCAGCTGCCTGACCCTCGCCACCGCTCTGGCTCACCCTAGGAGGGCTAGCTGAATGGGATGCTAAGTGCTAGAGAGGAGCCAATCATTGAGATCTACTTGAATCTTCCAGAGTCCCCTCTCTTCCCTTAGCCAAGAAACTTTGCAATACTGAGCCCCATATCTGTCTGTATCACTCAAGCCAAGTGGACCTCCCTCAGACTCCCAGCTGCCTCAACCACTCACTCAGGTCCCCTGAAATCCCCTGTGGGCTGCACCTGCCCACTGGACCTTCTGGTACCCGGGCTCTGACTGCAGGTGGGCATGTGGAGGACAGTCTGTGTACACCAGGCTGAAACTCAAACAATGCTTAATGGTCCACCTTAAGTCTTTTCGATGAAACAAGTGATCCAAACCACTCTGGCAAGAAGGAAGATATTCTTTTTTGGGTTTTGGTCTTTTTTAGACAGGGTGTCCCTGTAGCTCAGCTGGCTTGGAACTTGCTATGTAGACTAGGCTGGTTTTGAAGTCACAAAGATCTGCTTGCCTCTGCCTACCCAATGCTGCGACTGAAAGCATGTGCCACCACACCCAGTAAAGAAGGAAGATACTGGGGCTGGAGAGATGGCTCAGTGGCTAAGAGCACCGACTGCTCTTGCAGAGGACCCGGGTTCGATTCCCAGCACCCACATGGCGACTAAGAACCGTCTTTAACTCCAGTTCCAGGGGAATCTGATGACCTCTTCTGACCTCCACAGCATTGTATAACACGGGTGCACCAACCTACGTGCAGATAGTACACTCATATATATATAAAATAATAAATAAGGGGCTGGAGAGATGGCCTACTGGTTAAGAGCGCCAACTGCTCTTGCAGAGGACCCGGGTTTGATCCCCAGCACCCACATGGTGGCTGAGAACCGTCTGTAACTCCAATCCCAGGGGAATCCGACACCCTCTTCTGACCTCCGCGGCATTGCACGACACAGGTGCACCAACCTACATCCAGACAGTACATTCATACACAATAAATAAATAAATAAATAAATAAATAAATAATTTAAAAAGAAGGAAGATATTTTAGAGACATTTTGACCTTTCTCTGACTGTCAGACTATTGAGACAATGGTTCCCAAGAAAACAGTTTTCCCAGGAATCTCATGCTTGAAGAAGGACAAGGTTGAAGTCTGTGTCAGCCAAGAAAGGAAGTCTTCCAGGAAGAGATTTCACACAGTTTTTGACAATTTGTCAGACCACCTTGCAGGACAGATTAGAGCCCAGACAATGATGTGCAAAGCCACATTTTGACAGGGACTACTTAGCTCTACATCCCTCTAGTCCTCTGTATAAACATAAACCTGGTGTCAGGATCCTGAAGAGCAACTTGAGAGTCACGAGACTGCTTTGCCCTCTTTCCAGTGTGACCACATTAAATAATCTCTTTCAGCCGGGTGTGGTGGGACATGCCTTTAGTCTCAGAACTCCACTCCGGAGGCAGAGGCAGGTGGATCTCTGTGAGTTCCAGACCAACCTGGTCTACACAGTGTTCCAGGCCAGTTGGGGCTAAAGGGAAACCCTGTCTCAAAAGGTTTAAAAAACAAAACAAAACTCCAGTAACACTGTGAAACAGTATGAACACACACACACACACACACACACGCACACACACGCACACACACACACACGCGCACGCATGCACACGCACACACACACGCACACACGCAAACACACACACACACACACACACACACACACACACACATGCCCCTTGCTTATCCAGCCGATTCCTGGAAAGGACTCTCGAAAACAGAGGAATTTAAAGATGAGAAAGATGGGCAGGGACTTCCTTGAGCCAAGGCTGGCAACTGGAGAATATTCAGCAGTTGGCAGATAGATGGTGTGAGGTGAGCTGACGCTGCCAGGGACCAGGTCACGCAGCACTTCTGATACCAGGTCAAGCAGATAGACTTCATCCTGAGGGCAATGGGGAGCCATGGAAGGGTTTTGAGCAAGGGAGTGACAGTATTGGGATCTGCCTCTGACACTGCATGGAGTATGGATTGAATGAGGAGAGAGTGGTGTCACGGAGCCCTCTGCTTTCAAGGTTCTAGTGGAGCTGAGGATTGGTAAATGTGGGCGGAGCTGTGGAGTGCACAACTCCAGGACTCCTCAGAGCAGTGCCAGGTCTCCTGAAAGGTTAGAAGGTGCACAGGAGGAGCGAGAAGAGGCTCATTGGGTGGCGATGTCCTCACTGAGGCTGACAGGGGAGCAGGTTTGAAAAGATGAAGGGCTCAGCTTCATCACTATCATTTGTTTGTGTGTGTGCATGCATGGCACGGTGCTCGTGTGGGGGTCAGAGGACAGCACAGGTTGATTCCACCATGGGAGTTCTGGGGACTGACCTCAGGATAGGGTCACAAAAGGGTCTCACAAGGTGAAGGGGAAAGCTGAGACCCCAGATAAGGGAGTCCTACCCTAGCGTAGGAAAGGACTGCCTAGTCCTAAGGTCTGGGACTAGAGAAGAAGGAAGAAGCCATGGGAGGCCTAATCTGGCAGGCTCGGAGATCACATCAGCCCCAGATCTGCACTGAATAAGCAGGCAAGAGGCCCAGCAAGGAGCTAGTGTGTGCCGGGTGTTGGGGAAGGCAGTTGGGCAGTCAGCTCCTGGCAGGGGGCTGTGCTCTGGGCCAGCCTAGCTGGCTCAGCCAGTATGGCTCTGAGGTCCTCAGCCATGTCCAGGTATGACTCCATCTCTTTGTCTTCATAGGCTGAAATCTTCCCTCTGTCAACTATCCCAGTCCCCTACACTGACAGCTGGACACAACGAGGTGAGTCAAGAAATAGGTGTTGATAGGGCTGGGGGTGTGGCTCAGTTAGAGAGCTTGTTAGTGTAACAAGGCCCTGAGTTTGATCCCCAGCACTGCATAAGCTGGATACTGTTATATACAGCTACAATTCAAGCACTTGGGAGGCACAGGGAGGAGGATCAGTCAGGACTTTGAGGCTAGCCTGAGCTACATAATGAGACCCTGTCTCAAAATAAAGACTCATGAATCTGGCTGGTTGTGGTGGTACATGCCTTTAATCCCAGCACTTGGGAGACAGAGGCAGGTGGATCTCTGTGGGTTCAAGACCAGCCCAGCTGGGCTACAGGGAAACCCTGTCTCAAAAAGACAAAAATACATGTCGGTTAACTTGGACCCAACATTTGGGAGATGGAGGCAGAAGAACTGAAGGTCAAGGTCATTCTCAGCTACATAGCAAATTTGGGGCCAGCCTGGGCTACATGAGAACCTGAAGAAATCAGAGAGAGAGAGAGAGAGAGAGAGAGAGAGAGAGAGAGAGAGAGAGAGGAAATATATGTTAGTTTGGCATCTGGGGAGGGAGTCAGGAGAGGGAGTCTCTCTTCTCAGAAGATGTCAACACTCATCTTCCTTTGGGTGGTGGTACTGTCCACTGGGCAGACAGGTGGTAGCCCAGCCCCTCACAAGCAGCCACCAACCCTCTGTCAGTCCATCTATCTACTCTATGATGTTAAGTTCTCAGCCCCTACCAAGACTGGACTGCCCACAGAAGAGGATGCCAGAGACTCAGACCAGCAAAGTGCATAGCCTCCCCACACCCCCAGGCAGTTTCAGGTGGACACTGGACACACGGCTGTGGGTGGGAGGACTGGGCATCATGTCCTGTGCCCTACACAAGGTCCTGAATGTACTATATAAGGTGGTTTCTTTTTTTTTAATTTTATTTATTTTCATATGTGTATGAATGTACTGTCTGCATGTAGGTTTGTGCACCCGTGTCATGCAATGCCATGGAGGTCAGAAGAGGGTGTCGGATTCTCCTGGAACTGGAGTTAAAGACGGTTCTCAGCCGCCATGTGGGTGCTGGGGATTGAACTCGGGTCCTCTGCAAGAGCAGTCGGAGCTCTTAACCGCTAGGCCATCTCTCCAGCCCCATAAGGTGTTTTCTTTCAACCTGTTTATTAAGTGCCTCCTCCTATGTGCCTGGCATTGTTCTATGGTGTGGGACAATGACTAAAATTTATGTGTGAAGGAGACCGACAGGACACAAAGCAATACATAATAAATATCAAGCAAAATGAAGAAACACAGAGCAGGGGAGAGTGGACAATTTCAATGGAAAGTCTTATGAATAAAGTGCTGCTGGCCAGCCTGGATGGATGATCCCCTGGGCTCATCCCCTATGGAAGAACAAGGCTGCCCACTAATTCCATCCCTGCCCACCGAGGCTGTCCCACCCATCAACACCCCCCCCCCTTAGGCTGCCCATCATCCCCAGCTCCAACTTCTGTGCACCTTTCCCGAGTCCCTTAAAGCCAAAGAGCCCCAGGGCCTTTGCCTTCTGCCACATCTAGCCTGGCAGGCGAGGATGACTCACCTGGGGGTGTCAGGATCTGGGAAACAGCCTGGAGTGGGGGGTGGGAACCTTGAGCTCCCTACCTTGCTTAAGGAGTGATCTGGAGGCCCAGTAGGGCTTTCTTAAGTTGGGGACCCCCTCTGTTCCAGGCTCTGGGAGACCCAAGTTGCAGCTAATTTGTTGAGAGGTGCCCAAGGACTTGCCTGTGCTTGTCCCTTCCGGGCCTCAGGGATTAACTGATCAGTTCCTTGCAACTCTAAAGTCTTCTGTGTTGCAGGAACCCCAGGATCTTGGATGATTTGGAGGGGTCAGTCTGGAGACAGAGTGAGTGACAGGTTCTGAAATAGAAGGGTTGCAAAGTTTAGCAAAAGAAACTCTACCAGGTTCTATTTATTAAATCTGCATTTCAGAGAAGTAATGAATCTTTTTGTTATAAGCATATCCCAAAGGTGACTTCTGCAGAAGAATTGGTCACTGTTTATCTGAAATTCTGACTTCAGGGCACTCCTCACTAACACATGTGCACAGCCCTCCCGGCCTATCCCACATGCTTGCCCTGTCACAGCCTTGGCTTGGGCTGCTCTCCTGTGCAAACTACCTCATCAGTCTCCTGCACAAACCCTTCCTTGGCTGTTTTTTTTTTTAAGTTTATTTATTTTTATTTTATGTTTATGAGTGTATTGCCTGAATGTCAGAATACCTGTCATGTAGTACCCTTGGAGGACAGAAGGTGTCGGATCCCCTGTAACTGGAGTTATGAATGGCTGTCAGCTGCCATGTGGGGATCTGAACCCTCGTCCTCTGCAAAAGCGGTCAGTGCTCTTAACTGATGAGCCAACTGGAGAGATGGTCTTTAGCATAGCTCCTAGGGTGCTGTCAGACACTGTGTTCCTGTCCCTCTGCAAAAGCGGTCAGTGCTCTTAACTGATGAGCCAACTGGAGAGATGGTCTTTAGCATAGCTCCTAGGGTGCTGTCAGACATTGTGTTCCTGTCACAGGACCATTCCGTCAGCTGAGCACCCTCTCTTGAAGTAGACTCTGGACACTCACAGAAGTGGTCAGGACAGACACAAGTCTGACCTCCACGGAGTGCCTCCAGGTGTAGAGATTCTTGCCCTTTCACAGGGACTGGTTGGTCCATGTGGCTGGAGGCTTCGTGCCCTCAGGACCCCTCCACAGAGCAGACTTCATCCCCACAATGGAATAAATGAAAGTGCTTGGAGAGAGCAGAGCAGGGAAGCCTCCAGATGGAGCCGCCCTGTAAGAAAAGGCCTGGGTGTGTTGTGAAAGAAGGGACAGCGGCTGGCATGGAGGGGGATCACTGGGGACAAGGTTGAGGTCACCATGTGAACATCCTGATGCAGGCAGAGCTGGCTAGTCCCACAGCCCTGTGACCTGGGAGGCTTGGCATCGCTCCATGCCTTTTCTCCAGAATCTGACCAGCCCTGAGAGATTCTGCATCTCCTGAGGGCAGAGACTGGGTCTCCCTCCTCCCTGGTCCCTGTTAGCCCTGGGCTGAGAACCTGACACAGGAGACAGATTGATAGAGTTTGGATGGGAAACAACCCAGGGAGACACTGGGAGGACCAGTCATGCTGCATTGCTCTCTTTCTACTGCCTGCGAGGTGCTCAGGGCAACTCTAGTGCTAATCTCAGTCACCCTGCAATATTAGAAAAGAGGAACTAACTTCCCACCCTATACAGGGGGCCCTGTGGCTTGAGCTTCTGTTTTACTCAGCCCCCTTCATGGCCATAGGCCCCGTGGTGTGAGATCATACAGGGATAGTTCACAGAGCCTGGACTAAATGAGCCAGGGCCCCTGTGTAGATACCATCTTGGTTAAAAGAAGAAGCTGGGGCCTGGGGTATGAGGAAACCCTGATTTTTAAAAAGTAATTGCTGAGATGTTACTCATTTGGGGCAGTTAGAAGCTCACTGCAGCTTTATCTTGTTTTGATCTTTGCAGCTAATGGCCAGAAGTCATCAAAGCTGTTACTTGTCTAAGAGTTTCTGCCCTGACCTTTACCCAGCAGTAAGGGTGGAAGGAGGGAAGGAAGCAGGAAGGCGGGATGTGGCCAGCCCCTCCTGGGGTTCACTGGCACTTTCCCTAGTCTCCCCACCCTTCCTGCAGTCCTCCGCCCTGCCCTGAATCATGCAGCTTGCAGCACTCTGGGACTGGGACGGTTGAACCCTGTACATGCACACACAGCATTCCACCGCAGCCCGAGCCCCTACAAATCACCTCCACCAGGTCCTGGAACTGTTTGCTTCCTCTGTGTAGCCACCAGCCAACACCTCTAACTACTCTGACGCAAGATCTTCTTGTGATCTACTGTGAGGCAAGACCAGGCTCCTTGGGTTTGCATGCAAGCCTCAGGGGCGGGATCTTTCATCCTCTCCTGTGTGGGCTCAGTAAGCACTATGTGCCAGGTGCAGCACTGGGTGCCAGCACCACTACTGGGCTGATGGGTAGCCAGGACACATGATTCAGCCATAGTGCCCTGAGACCTCCCAGTCTCCACCCCCTTGCTGCCCCCTAGGTGAGTCCCTGGGGCTCCCCACAGCCCTTCAACTGAAGGGCTACTGTCTGGCATACCAGACTGGCTGCAGAAGCTCAGACCACATCTACCCATATATTTTGGACTTCCTGCCTTCCCTGGCCTCTCCTGGAATATATCTGGTGCAGGAAATCCTTACTGGGATGAATTCAGGGCACTTCTTTCATGATTTACCTGACATAACTATTCCAAATACAAAATCTTGTGGGGTACAGATATATGGAAGACCTTGGCAGTCTTCTAACTAAAAACCTTCAGAATCACTTGTGTCCCCTTTTCCTTCTCTCCCCTGGCTCCCAGATGCCGCCAGTCCTCCCCATTCCACTTGCTCCCGTATCACTAATGGGCAGTGGCTTTGGTGGCAGGTGCCACTTCCCCGGACCCTATGAATTTCTCATCAGCTCCATCCAAGAACCCTTGACAGGGTCCTTGTTCCCTGTCGTAGAGCCCGACTTCTTTCCTGGTTACAGTCTAATGTTATTGCCAGCTCTTAGCTGGGAGTTGGGGGGACACCTTCAGCATGTCTGGTGGCCAGCTCAGGTTCCCAGGTCTGTCTCCTCTCCAGGAGTCCCAAGATGGCCCTCTAGAACTTGTCGTTGCAAAGTTTACAGCAGCAAAACTGCAATAAGAAAAGCAGATGTGAGTCCCGAGAGGATAAGATTAACTATAGTTCAGATATTGAATAATGGATTTCCACTCCATAGATCATATTTGCTTAATAATTGTTGCTTAATAATTTCAACTATTATTACAGGCATTGTGAAGAGACTGAGGTTTGGTTAATGATATGGTAAGAATAGTGATTTTTTTTTTACATTTATTGACATCATTTTCCTGCCGGTTCATCAGCCCATGGTGCTGGGGAGGTAGTGAGCAGCAGACACAAGTCTGTGGCCACCAGTCCAAACAGCCTCCTTCTCAATCTAACTTCACTCAGCTGCCAAGAGAGAGAGAGAGAGAGAGAGCTATATTTGGATGATTACCTTGTACCAGGTACTATCGACTCATCTCACCTAGTCATCTATTATTCATCTAAAGTAAAAATTATTATCATTCTTATTTTATAGTTATGGAAAAATGGCTGTAGGGGCTAAGAAAAGAGAAACTGTGGCAGAGGCAGGACTGGAAGTTAGAGTTGTCTCTTACCACTTCCCTTTGCCATTCTTCACACTTGATCCACACTTGTGTAAGGAAAGCACAGGCTGAAGGCATCACGTGATTCTGACTTACTAGGTGGTGCAACGCTTGCACAGCAAAGAAGGAGATGACCCTGGGTTAGTGGGTGGGAAGGATATTATACCAGATTAAGGTATTATTGTCCTGTTGACTTAGAACATAGCTATCTGTGTGAAGCCACACCCCTGCATGCAAGGAGTGAAATGGCTCCTTTGAGTTTCCTGGTGGACAACCCTTGGACAGAGTTTGTGACCAGTGCCTGGAGAGCAGAGCCATTTCAGTGCACTCTGATACAGCAGCCAGACCTGAGTTCTCTCGGCCTATACTGTAAAAACATCTATAAGAGGACTCCCAAGGCATGGGTCTATCAAAGAGGAAGTCACTTGAAAAAGGAATAGTCTCTCCCTCTCAAGGGAAGCTCTTTTCTTTTCTTTTCTTTTTTTCTTTTCTTTTTTCTTTTCCTTTCCCTTTCTTTCCCTTCTTCCCTTCCCTTCTTTTTCCTTCCCTTCCCCTCCCTCCCTCCCTTCCTTCCTTCCTCCTTTCCTTCCTTTCTTCCTTCCTTCCTTCCTTCCTTCCTTCCTGACAAGTCTCATTTTGTAGCCCTGGCTGGCCTAGAACTCACCATGTAGACCAGGCTGGCCTTGAACTCCCAGAGATCTGCCTGCATCTGCCTCCCCAGTGCTGGGATTAAAGGTGTATGTGTCACCACTCCCATTGAGATTGGGCTCTTGTTCGCCCACCTGTTCAGGATCACATTCTGCTGTTTCCTTGTCTTCTTCATCAGAATAGGCTTTCTATGGTCATTTCAATCAATTTAAGAGATTTTTCAAAGGATATATTTTGTTTTTGCTTGTGGTGGTGCCAGGGATTAAACCTGGGGAAGGGTGCACCCCCCTCAACCCCTGACAGTGCTGGGGATCCAAACTAGGGCCCTGCAGAAGCTAGGCACGAACATTACCACCAAGCTATTTTAAAGGTAAACTCTTAAAAAGGGGTGGGGGTGGGGGTGGCACACACCTTTAATCCCAGCACTTGGGTGGCAGAGACAGGCGGATCTCTGTGAGTTCAAAGCCAGCCTGGTCTACAGAGCGAGTTCCAGGACAGCTTAAGAAAAAGGTAAACTCTTAAAATAAATTTAAATTTTAAATAAGTCTTTTTTGCTTGTTTGTTTGATTTGAATTTATTTATTTATTTTTTTTTTTTTAGTCTTTTTGAGACAGGGTCTCCCTGTAGCCCCAGCTGTCCTGGAACTCACTCTGTAGACCAGGCTGGCTTTGAACTCACAAAGATCCGCCTGCCTCTGCCTCCCAAATGCTAGGATTAAAGGCGTGCGCCACCACGCCCGGCTGAATTTATTTATTTATGTATTTATTTGCATGTGTATGTGAGGAGGGGACAAACATGCCATAGTGTGCGTGTATGTAGAGTTCAGAGATGGCTCAGTAGGTAAAAGTGCTTGCTATTAAGCCTCACGCCTGAGTTCAATCCCCAGAACCCCCATGATGGAAGGAGAGAACTAATTTCTGAAGATTGCCACAGGGGTACGGTGGCAAAAGTGCCCCCACAAAAATAAATACATGTACGACAGCCATTAAAGGGGCTAAAAAGATGGCTCGGCAGGTAAGAGGATTTGCTGCTCTCGCAGAGGACCAAAGTCCAGTTCCCAGCACCCACTTCAGGCAGCTCACAATCACCTGCAACTCTACCTCCAGGGGATCAAGACCCTGTTTGCTCTCTACTCAACCCTAAACATGTACACATATACATGACTAGAAATGAAGTGAATATTTGCAAATTAGTAAATAATAAACAAGGTAGATCATACCCTAGGAGGAATAACACTTGGTTTTCCTTTGACCTTCACAGCATGTGCAAGGGCCCTCAGCCACACACACACACACACACACACACACACACACATACACACAGACACACAGACACACACAGGGACACACACAGGGACACATACACACACAGAGACACACACAGAGAGACACACACACGTACACACACAGACACACACAGCCACACACAGACGCACACAGACACACACACACAGATGCACACACACACAGAAACACACAGACACAGAGACACACACAGACTCACACACATACACAGACACACACAGAGACACACACACATACACACACACACACTCACACACACACAAAGGATGTCTGAGAAGAAGGAAGAACAGGGTCTTGCTAGGTATCCCAGGCTGCCCTGGAACTCAGGCCATCCTCCTGCCTCACCTTTCTGAGTGCTGGGATCACAGGTGTATACCACCATGCCCAGCTCAACTTCAGCTGTTTTGAAGGGTATTAGTCAAGTATCTTGTGGATGGTTGCTCAATTGGGGATTTTCTCATGACTAGTCTGGGGTTCTGAGTTCTCAGGAGGAAGATTACATAGATAAAGTGCCTCACTCATTGCATCAGAGTCAAAGTGTGTGCTATCAAATTGGTTGAGATAGTGAGAGTCAAGTTTCTCTAGGGAAAAATAAGTAAAAGGGGTTGGGGTTAGAGATGTGGTTCCATTGTTAGAATCTTGCCTAGAGTGTATGAAGTCCAGGGTTCTGTCCCCAGCACTGACATTACAAAATAGATGTGGTAGCACAAACTTCTAATAATAGTACCTGGGAGGTAGAGGCAGGAGGAGCAGAAGTTTTAGGTCGGCCTTGGCTGCATATTGTTAAAAGCCTCAGCCATAGGAGACCCTGTTTCAAAAAAGAAGAAGGAGAAGGAGAAAGAGGAGAAGAAGAAAGAACAAAAGAGGAGGAGGAGAAGGAGGAGGAAGAGGAGGAGGAGGAGGAGGAGGAGGAGAAGAAGAAGAAGAACAACAACAACAACAACAAGAGGAGGAGGGAGAAGGAGGAGAAGAAAGAGCAAAAGAGGAGGAGAAGGAGGAGGAAGAGAAGGGAGGAGAAAAAGAACAAGAAGAGGGGGCTGGAGAGATGGCTCAGCAGTTAAGAGCACTGACTGCTCTTGCAGAGGACCCAGGTTCGATTCCCAGCACCCATATGGCGGCTAAGAACCGTCTTTAACTCCAGTTCCAGGGGAATCCAACACCGTCTTCTGACCTCTGCTGCATTGCACGACACGGGTGCACAAACCTACATGCAGACAGTACATTCATACACATAAAAAAATAATAAATAAATAATTACAAAATCTAAAAAAAAAGAACAAGAAGAACAAGAAGAGGAGGAGGAAGGAGAAGGAGAAGAGGAAGAAAACATTACTAAAAATTATTAGGGGCTGGAGAGATGGCCTAGCGGTTAAGAGTGCCAACTGCTCTTGCAGAGGACCTGGGTTCGATCCCCAGCACCCACGTGATGGCTGTGAACCATCTTTAACTCTAGTTCCAGGGGAATCCGACACCCCAGGGGAATCTGACACCCCAGGGGAATCCAACACCCTCTTCTGACCTCTGTGGCATTGCACAACAGGGGTGCACAAACCTACATGCAGACGGTACATTCATACACATCAAAAATAAATAAAAATTTTAAAAAAGTTATTAAAAGGATGCACTCTGGGACTAAAGAGAGGACTCAGTGGTTAAGAGCACCTACTGCTCTCTACTGGACCTGAGTTCTATCCTCGGCACCCACGATGGGCTGCTCACAGCAGTCTAACTGCAGCTCTGCACTCACATAGCTAGCCCCTCCCACTTACAATAATTAAATAATAATAAATTAAAAATAGAAGATGCATTCTGAAGCCTGGGAGTACTCATCCAGAGGCATGTTAATGACAGGGTTCAAGAGAATGGCGAGGAGAGCGAATCCCAGAGGGGAGCGTTCACGTCCCAGGGTCAGCTGCCTCGGCTCAGCTTCTAAGGCTGTGGGATGAATGCATGATTTTTTTTTTCTTTTTCTTTATTTATTTTTCAAATTTTATTTAGTTTTTATGTGTATGAAGGTACTGTCTGCATGTAGGTCTGTGCACTCGTGTCGTGCAACGCCATGGAGGTCAGAAGAGGGTGTTGGATTCCCCTAGAACTGGAGTTAAAGATGGTTCTCGGCCCTGCTGGGCTGCTGGGAATTGAACCCCGGTCCTCTGCAAGAGCAGTTGGCGCTCTTAACTGCTAGGTCATCTCTCCAGCCCTTCTTTTTCTTTTAAAGAAACATCTTTAGGAGCTGGAGAGATGGCTCAATGGTTAAGAGCACTGGCTGCTCTTGCAAAGGACCCAGGTTCCAATCCCACATGGCAGACAATAACCCTCCATAGCTCTAATTCTAGGGGATCTGATGCTCTCTTCTGACTTCTGCAGGCATTGCAAGACATGGGCATACTTACATACATTCAGGCAATAAAACACTCATACATATAAGATAAAGACATTGTAAACAATTTTTGTTGAGCTGGAGAGATGGCTCAGTGGTTAAGAGCACTTGTGCTCTTCCGGAGGACCCAAGCTCAGTTCCCAGCACCTACATGGTGGCTAACACCTGTCTGGACTCCAGTTGTAGGGTATCTGACACCTTCTGGCTTCTGTGGGCACCAGGCATGAGGGGCACTTACATACATGCAGGGAAAACACTCATACACATAAAATAAAAGTAAAATGTTTAAAATTTTTTAATTTATTGATTTTGGGGGTAATGGATTTGTGTGTGTGTCCCATGGTACACATGTGGTGATGAGAGAATAACTAGCTGGTGTTGGTTCTCTTTCTCCCATGTGGGTCCCAAGGATGAATTCAGGTCATCGGCTTGCCATTATGCACGTGCCAATACCCACTGAGCCATCTCTCTGGCCCTGAGTTTTTTTTCTTTTGCAAATATACTTTTTATTTAACATAACATAAAATCTGCCATTTCAAGTATACAATTCAGATGCATTCTCTACATGTACACATACACAGTATTGCTCAACCACCAACTCTGTCAAGTTCTGAAACATTTTCATCATCACAAAAGAACACATTCCAAACTCATTAACAGTCACTCCCTGTGCCCTTTTCCTCCTAGCCTCTGGCAACCAACAATTTGTTTTTTGTCTCTATGGGTTTATTTATTCTGGATATTTCATATCAATGGAGTCATATGACGTGAGACCTTTTGTATCTGGCTCCTTTCAGGGAACATAATGCTTTTGAGGGTCATCTACCTAGTAGCATGTGTCAGAGCTTCATTCCTGCTTATGGCTAAAATCCCACTGTCTGGGCACCACATTTTGTTTATCTACTCATTCATTAAGGCACATTTGGGTTCTTCTCAACTTTGGGCCATTGTCTGTGGCACTGCCATGAATATTCCTGTAAGAGTATTTGCTTGAGTATCTGGTTTCAGCTCTTTCCATGGTGAGTAATGGATGACTGGAGTTTTATAGATAGGGTATTTCTTCTGAGATTCTTCCAAAGCTGATTAATTTAAACATAAGCTCTGGTTATGAAGGCCCATGGGAAAGAAGTTCTGTCATGGACGAGGTTCATATTAACATCCATCATTAGGCCTGAGAAATACATAATGCACAAATATCAAGTTCGCCTATGACAGGAAACCAGGAAGGAAAGTTTAGAATCACAATGCAAATATATAAAGAGAGTCAAATGCAAATATATATAAAGTGGCCAAAGCGTGAAATTGAGTCTCACATGTGTTTTCTTCAAAGATTCTCCAAGCTCAGGCTGTGGGAGAATTCATGTATTTGTTACTTTTCTCATTGCTGTGACAACATACCTGACAAAAGCAACTTTAGGAAGGACGAGTTTATTTGCATCACACTCTGGGGGTTCAGCCCATCATGGAGGGAAAGTCATGGCAGCCGGAGTGCCAGGTGGCTGATCACATGGTCAGGAGGCAGAGAGAAATGAGTGCTGGTACTCAGCTCACTTCCTCCTGTTTTCCTTTATAATTCAGCCTGGGACTCCAACCCATGGATGGTGTCATCTATTAATGCATTCGCGATGGGTTTTTCCTCTTCAGTTAAACCTTCCTGGAAGCTCCTTCATAGTCATGCCCAGAGGTAAGTCTTCTGGGTGATTCTAAATCCAGTCAAGTTGAGAGAAAAGATTGACCATCACTTGGTTTAACTACCAAATGCAAAAAGGGAGCCCAGGGTTTGAGCTGAACATGGGCTCTACAGGAGCCAAGGTGATGGGTGTCCCAATACGCACAGCAGCCAGAACAGAGGGGGTTGTCCTCCCGTGCTCTGCACTCTGTCACATGCCCCTGGAAGTCTGGAACCTCCCTGATGTGTGAGGTCTGTTCTGAGTCAAGAGAAGGTAAGGATGCTACAGGAGGCTGGAATGACCTCATATGACAAGTGAGCAGAATGGCTGGTCTTTGCCACCCAGGTCAATAAGGCTGGTCCTGGAGACAAAGGGGCTTCCCCCAGCAGGGATTGAGCACCACTCTCCTGAGGTTGGGTGTGTGGACTGAGTAGTAGAAAGACTCAGAAGGTCACCCCTTAGGTAACCCTAGGAGCAGATGGCTTTCCTATACTGAGAAACAAAACTATCCAGAGTGGGGGGGAGAGGGCAGAGAGAATGAATGTGCTTGGGGTAGGTTTTGTCTCCCCTCCTCCCTCCTCCCCTCTTCACACTCCTCTCCTCTCCTTCTTCTCCTCCTACCTCCTTCTTTACCTCTAGGCTGGTACCTGCTCCATTCTCTTCTGGGAATAGGCAATTAAATATGCATCGTTAAGGATTTGGAGAGGAATGATAGACTGAACCCATGAGTTAGAATTTAACTGCTGGCCTGTAAAAGCACAAGAAAACATTTGTACCCTTGGGACTGGAGAGATGGCTCAACAGTTAAGAACAGTGGCTGCTCATGCAGAGGATCCGGGTTCCATTCCCAGCATCTACATGGCAGCTAATAACAATCCTAACAATTCCAGGAGATTCAACACCCTCCTCTGACCTCCATAGGCATTGCATGACACAGGTGCACTTACATGGATGAAGGCAATACACATACACATAAAATAAAAATAATAAAATAATAAAAAAGAAAGTGTTTGTATCCTCATAGAGAATGAAAAAAAGTTGAGCCAGGCGTGGTGGTGCACGCCTTTAATCCTAGCACTTGGGAGGCAGAGGCAGGTGGATCTTTGTGAGTTCAAGGCCAGTCTGGTCTACAGAGTGAGTTCCAGGACAGCTGGGGCTACAAGGAGACCCTGTCTCGAAAAGACCAAAAAAAAAAAAAAAAAGCAAGACACAAAATTATACACATTTCAGCTAGGTTAATATACAGAGAAATCCCTGGAATATGAGACATCGTAATTCTGATTGCTTTTTGGTTTTTTGGAAACAAGGTCTCACGAGGCCCAGGCTGGCCTCAAACTCTGTAGCTGAGGATGAACTTGAATGTCTGATCCTTCAACTCCCCGGTGATGAGACTTCAAGCATGTGCTTGCCGCTCCTGGGTTTGTGGTGCTGAGGATGAAGTCTAGCGCTTCATGATGCCAGCAAGCACTCTGTCAGCCGAGCCACATCTTCAACCAAAATCCTAACATTCAATACCCGAATAAATCAGGACGATGGGTACTTTTATTTTCAGTTTATGCCTTTCCATATCTTTCAAGTGTTCTGCAATACAGGGATGTTATTTCTTTGGTCACAGAAGAGCAAAATGCTAATACCCATGAACTGCTTGAGATGCAGTTTGTGGGCTGCCACAGAAGCCAAGCCTGGCTACTTCCTGGCTTGGTGTGTGGCTCCCTCCACCCTCCCTCTGCCCTCAGTGTATTTATCTCCTGGATTACTCCACCAATTTTGTTCCCAAGAAGCACTTGGAAAATTTCACGAATCACAGAAACGGCAGCTTGAAGAGCCATACAAATGGTTCTGGAGCAAGGAGAGTCCTGGCTCACTCTCAGGTGACCCAGGGGAAGCCACAAGATAGGTGCAGCCGCGGAGCTGGGCAACTGCCAGGGTCCCATGGGCCTTTCTTCTCCCCACCATATGGCAGCTTCTGTTCACCCTCAGGCCACTGCTCTTGGCCACCAGCAGAAGACTGTCAGGGGTCCTGAGGAGATGTGCTGTGTGTCTGGCTCACACCCTCCCGAGGATACTCAGGAGTGCACATTTGCACCAGCCTGGTGCTGCACTGGGCTGAGCCTGTGCATAGTGGTTCATCCACACACTGGGGCCAGCCTAGGCTAAACAGAATGACCTTGTCTCCAAGAGAAAAAACAAGAAAGAAAGAAATATTCAGGCACAGTGGGCATGACATGATGGCACAGGACTTAATTCCAGCACTTGGGAGGTAGAAACAGAAGGATTTGTTCAATGTCATCCTCAGCTCTATAATCCCTTTGAGGCAAGCTTGGTTACATGAGACCCTGTGCTAAAAAAAGAAAAAGAAAAAGAAAAAGCAATTCATGGAACCAGGAGGAACATTCACACATTGCTCTAGAACACCTCAAATCTTAAAAAAATAAATAAATAAATATGGGTAGAGCCAGAAGGCTCCTGACTAACTAGCTAGGGAACACCTGGGGCCCCTCCCTCGACTCCAGGCTAGGCTTCCCTGTCCCTAGACCCAGATACAGATGTTTGCTACCAGCCCGGGAGAGTTGGTAGATGGACCCCACACGGTGCAGCAGTTCTGTGAGTTCAGTTCTCCCAGTGAGTGTATGAGGCAGATCTCTGCTCCCTGGTGAGAGTCCCCAACTGCACAGCGGAGGTGGTATTCCAGACTTCCCCCCTATCCACTAGCTAAGGAACACCTGTGGCACCCCTTGGCTCCAGTCTAGACTCTCCTGCTCCTGGATACAGATTCAGACATTGGATACAGATTCAGACATTAGCAACCAGCCCTGGAGAGCCAGTAGGTGAACCCCTCATGGCATGGTCTGTTCTGTGAATTCAACTCTCCCAGTGAGTTTATGAGGTTGACCTCTGCTCTGTGGTGAGAACCCCCAACTCCATAACAGCACCCGTGCTCCAGACTACCTTCCCACTAGCTAGGGAACACCTAGGGCCACTCCCTCAGGTCCAGCCTAGACTTTCCTGCCCCTGGACCCAAGTCCAGATGTTTGCAACCAGCCGGGAGAGCTGGTAGGTGGACCCCACATAGTGCAGAGTTAAAGCCTGCCTGTTTGTTACCTGTCTTGGGCCTTTGGAGAAGCTTCTGACTAGCTTGGCAAGAAGTAGCTGGTCTCTTCAGTATAAATTCAGAAGTGAGAACCTGAATCCTAGACCAACCAGCCTTTCATACCTAGTAAGAAGACAACAAAGGCACCTGAAGGATACAAGCAAAGTCAGTCTTTAATTCAACAAAGAAACACTTGTGTTTCATACCAGAATCACAAACAATAAAAGAAACTCATGTGCCAATATCACAACAAAAACCACAAAACACCCAAATAATAAGTCTCTGCTAAATACTACCAGTCCTGAGAAGACTCCTATAATGAGGCGTGCCTAGATGTAACCAGGACACAACTCTTAAAAGAAGTATCATAAACATGATCAAAGAATTAAAGGAATTTAAAGAGCACACAAACAAATCAAAGAACTAAAAGAAGATAGGGATAATCTAAAAGAAGAAAATGATAAACTTCAGAATGAATTCACAAAAGAGATAGAAATACTGAAGAAAATTCAGGCTGAAATGAAAAAGGAAGTGGAACACTCAATAAGCCTTCTGGAAAGGATGGGAAAAAGCCTCAGTAACAGAATGAATGAAGTAGAAAATAGAATATCAAGACTAGAAGACAACATGGAAGAACTGGATGGCTCAAGCAAAGATTATGAAAAATTTTTTAAAAAGCATAGGAATGGAATAATCAGGAATTGTGGGACTCAATGAAAAGTCCAAACCTATGCATTATAGGTACAGAGGAAGGAGAAGAATCTCAGGATAGTGGTATTGACCATATCTTCAACAGGCTTGTAGAATAAAATTTCCCCAAATTAAGGAAAGACATACCCATACAAATACAAGAAGCACATAGAACACCAAATAGGACTAGAAAAGAAATTCCCCATGCCATATCAAAGTAAAAACACTAGATGTTCAAAACAAAGAGAGAATACTAAAAGCTACAAAAGAAAAACAACAAGTTACATACAAAGGAAAGCCCATCAGAATTACAGCTGACTTTTCAATGCAAATGATGAAAGCCAGAAGAGCTAGGACCAAAGTATTCCCAGTTCTAAATGAGTATAGATGTCAACCCAGGATACTTTACCCAGCAAAAATGTCTATTATAGCTGGAGGAGAAAGGAAAATCTTTCATGACATAAATAAACTGAAAGAATTCATGTCCAGAAAACCTGCACTTCAGAGAATACTTGAAGCAATACAAAAAGTGGAGAAAAAAGAATGACTATACCCAATCACCAACAGAAAGCACTTAATGAAGGTATAATTGTGGAAATTCAAACCTAGAACAAGAATACACCAGAAACCAAAATGATGGGAAGCAACATACATCTCTCAATAATAACATTAAATATCAATGGACTGAACTCCCCAATCAAGAGGCATAGACCAGTAGAATGGATTAAGGAACAAAAAATCCTGCAAGGACAGGCACTATCTTAAGGTGAAAGGGTGGAAAAAATATTCCAAATATTCCAAGCAAATGACTCTAAGAAGCAAATAGGAGTTGCTATTCTAATATCAGACAAACTAGACTTCAAATGAAAACAAACCAGAAGAGATGAAAAAGGTTACTTCATTCTTATCAAAGGAATAATTAACCAAGAAGATATCACAATCATGAATTTATATGCACCAAACTCTGGTGCACCAAACTTCATAAACACACTTCTATAGGACTTTAAGGCACAGATTAATCCCAACACTCTAGTAGTAGGGGACTTCAATATCCCACTGTGTCCATTAGACAGATCAACCAGACAAGAATAAACAGAGAGACATTTGAACTGAATAATACAATACACCAAATGGACCTAACAGACATCTACCAAGTATTCCACCCAAACACCAAAGAATATACTTTTATTCAGCACCCCAAGGAACCTTCTCCAAATTTGACCACATACTGGGGAACAGAACAAACCTCAATAAATAAAAAAAATTGAAATAACTCCACACATTCTACCAGACCACAATGCAATAAAGCTTAATATTAACACCAGAAGAAGCGCTAGTAACTAAAGGAACTCATGGAGATTAAACAACACACTCCTGAATAATAAATGGGTCAAAGGAGAAATTAAGAAAGAAATAAAAAGGGGCTGGAGAGATGGCCTAGCGGTTAAGAGCGCCGACTGCTCTTACAGAGGACCTGGGTTCGATCCCCAGCACCCACATGGCGGCCGAGAGCCGTCTGAAACTCCAATTCCAGGAGAACTCCAGCTCCAGGGGAATCCGAGACCCTCTTCTGACCGCCGCGACATTGCATGACACGAGTGCAACCTATGACTTTTTGCATGCAGGCAGGTACATTCATACACATCATACATAAGAACTAAATAAAAAATTAATAAGGAAAAAAAAAAAAAAAAATGAAAGAAATATAAGGATATGCTTGGATTTAAACAAAAAAGGACAATAAATCACAACAAAGAAACGCTCTGGGGACAACTTTAAAAGGCAGGGTCCTAAGAGGGAAATTTTAGCATAGGTGCCTAGCACCTTAAAACAGAAATTCCTGCCACGGCGTGGCGTGGCGCAAGCCTTTAAATCCTAGCACTGAGAGGCTAGAGGCAGGCAGATCTTGGTGAGTTTCAAGTCCAACCTGGTCTACAGCATGCAAGTTCCAGGACAGTCTGGGGCGCGGCGAAACCCTGTCTCGAAAAATACCAAAAAGAAAAAAAAAAAAAAAAAAACCAAAAAACAGAAAAAGCACAAATAAATGACTTACCATTGCAACTCAAGACACTTGAAAGACAACACCAAATGAATCCCAAACCCAACAGGACAAGAAGAAATAACAAAAATCAGAGCAGAGATTAATAGAAACAAAGAAAACAATACAAAGAATCAATGAGCCCAAGAGCTGGTTCTTTCAAAGGATAAACAAGATACACAGACCCTTAGCCCAGTTAACCAAAAGAAAGAAAGAGTAACTCCAAAATAACAAAATTAGAGATGAAAGGGGAAACATCACAACAGATAACAAGATCCAGAACATTATATGGGAATACTTAAAAAACCTATACTCTATTGGGACTGGAGAGATAGCCTAGAGGTTAAGAGCACTTACTGCTCTTGCAGAGGACCCAGGTTCGATCCCCAGCACCCACATGGCGGCTAAGAACCTTCTGTAACTCCAATTCCAGGAGAACTCCAGTTCCAGGGTAATCCGAGATCCTCTTCTGACCTCTGCAGCATTGCACAACAGCGGTGCACAAACCTACATGCAGACAGTACATTCATACACATACAAAAATAAATAAAATCAAATCAAAAGAATTTTAAAAAACCCTATACTCTATTAAATTTGAAAACCTAAAAGAAATGGATGAATGTCTGAAATCATGGGACTCACCAAACCTTAACCAAGAAGAAATCAACAGCTTAAACAGACCCGTAACATATGAGGAAATTAAAACAGTAATACAAGTGCCAGGCGTGGTGGCGCATGCCTTTAATCCTAGCACTTGGGAGGCAGAGGCAGGCGGATCTTTGTGAGTTCAAGGCCAGTCTGGTCTACAGAGTGAGTTCCAGGACAGCTGGGGCTACAGGGAGACCCTGCCTTGAAAAGACCAAAAAAAAACAAAAAAAAAAAACAAAAAAAAAACAGTAATACAAAGCCTTCCAACTAAAAAAAGCCCAAGCCCAAATGGATCTATGGCAGAAAATTCTACCAGACATTTAAAGAGGATCTACAACTAATGTTGCTTAAGTTATTCAAAAGGATAGAAACAGAGGGAAATCTTCCAAATTCCTTCTATGAATCCAGCATGACTCTAATACCAAAACCAGGCAAAGATACAATCAAAAAAGAAAACTATAGACCCATATCTTTAATGAATATAGATGCAAAGATTCTCAACAAAATTCTTGCAAACCACATACAGATACACATCAGAAAGGTCATCCACTATGATCAAGTCAGATTTATTCCAGAGATGCAGGGATGGTTCAACATATGTAAGTCAATAAATGTCATAAATCATATAAATGGACTCAAAGACAAAAACCACATGGTTTTCTCAATTGATGCAGAAAAAGCCTTTGATAAAATTCAACATGCCTTTATGTTTAAAGTCCTAGAGGGAATTTGGCTGAAGGAACATTCCTCAACATAATTAAAGCTATATATGACAAACCCACATTCAACATCATTCTAAATGGAGAAAAATTAGAAGCATTCCCCTTAAAGCTAGGAACCCAGCAAGGCTGCCCACTATCTCCACTCCTTTTCAATATAGTGGTTGAAACTCTTGCTAGAGCAATAAGACAAGAGAAGGAAATTAAAGAGTACTAACTGGAAACGAGGAGGTCAAACTATCCCTTTTTTGCAGATGACATGATAGTATACCTAAGGGATGCCAGAAATTTCACCAGAAAACTCCTAGAAATGATTAACAGTTTCAGTAAAGTGACAGGTTACAAAATTAATCTACAAAAATCAGTAGTCTTTCTATATGCCAATAACAAACAATTGGAGAAGGGGTATATGAAAACCCTCCCATTCACAATAACCTCCAAAAAAGTATCTTGGAACAAACCTAACCAAAGACATTAAAGATCTCTACAATGAAAATTGTAAATCTTTGAAGACAGAGATTGAGGTAGACACCAGAAGATGGAAGGACCTCTCATGCTCATGGATTGGAAGGATTAATATAGTAAAAATGACAATCCTTCCCAGCACTCAGGAGGCAGAGGCAGGCAGATCTCTGAGTTCAAGGCCAGCATGGTCTACATAGTGAGCTCCAGGCCAGCTGGGAGTAAAGGGAAATCCTGTCTCAAAAAGACACACACACACACACACACACACACACACACAAAAGACCATCCTACCCAAAGTAATATATAGATTCAATGCACTCCCAATCAAAATCCCCATGACTTTCTTCCCAGAATTAGGAAAAAAAAATCCTAAAATTCATATGGTAAACCAAAAGACCCCAGATAGCCAAAGCAACCCTGAGCAAAAAGAGTAATGCAAGGGGAAATACTATACCAGATTTCAAACTCGATTCAAAGCTATAGTAATAAAAAACAGCATGGTCCTGGGACAAAAATAGACCCGTAGATCAAGAGGACAAAACTGACCACCCAGACTTTGAGTACTTGCAATTTCAGCCACCTGATATTTGACAAAGGGGCCAAGAACACTCAATGGAAGACAGGCAGTATCTTCAGCAAATGGTGCTGGTAAAACTGGATCACCACTTGTAGAAGAATGAAACTAAACCCCTACCTTTCATCTTGTACAAAAGTCAGCTCTAAATGGATTAAGGACCTCAGTGTGAAACCTGAAACTCCGAAAGTGTTAGAAGAAAACATTGGCAGTAACCTACAAAATATGGGTGTAGGAAAAGACTTTTTTTTATGTGCATGTACTGTCTGCATGTAGGTTTGTGCACCCGTGTCCTGCAATGCCTCAGAGGTCAGAAGAGGGTGTCAGATTCCCTGAATCTGGAATTAAAGATGGTTCTCAGCCACCATGTCGGTGCTGGGGATCGAACTTGGGTCCTCTGCAAGAGCAGTCGGCGCTCTTAACCTCTAGGCTATCTCTCCAGCCCTGGAAAAGACTTTCTAAGTCAGACAGCAGTTGTGCAGAAAATAAGGTCAACAATCAACAAATGGGATCTCATTAAACTGAAAAGCTTCTCTACAGCAAAAGAAACAATGAAAGAAGTGAAGAGAAAACCCAGAGTAGGCAGAAATCTTTCACCAGTGACACATCTGAGAAAGTTTTAATATCCAGAGTACATAAACTACTCAAAAAACAAAGGACCAAGAAAACAAATGACCCAATTAAAAGATAGGTTAAATATCTGAACAGAGAGTTCTCAAGAGAAGAAATAAAGATGGCTAAGAAACATATTAAGGGGCTAGAGAGATGGCTCAGTGGTTAAGAGCACTGACTGCTCTTGCAGAAGACCCAGGTTCGATTCCCAGCACCCACATGGTGGCTAAGAACCATCTTTAACTCCAGTTCCAGGGGAATCTGACGCCCTCTTCTGACTCCCTCGGCATTGCACAACAGAGGTGCACCAACCTACATGCAGACAGTATACTCATACACACAAAAAAAATTAAAAAAAGAAACATCTTAAAAAGTGTTCAGGCCGGGCATGGTGGTGCACGCCTTTAATCCTAGCACTTGGGAGGCAGAGGCAGGCAGATCTTTGTGAGTTCGAGGCCAGCCTGGTCTACAGAGGGAGTTCCAGGACAGCTGGGGCTACAGGGAGACCCTGTCTCGAAAAAAAAAAAAACAACAAAAAAGTGTTCAACATCACTAGTAATTAAGGAAATGCAAATCAAAACTTTTTTTTTAATTTTATTTATTTCTGTATGTGTATGAATACAGATAGTAATCTGCATGCAGGTCTGTGCACCCGTGTCGTGCAACGCCGCGGAGGTCAGAAGAAGGTGTCAGATTCCCCTGGAACTGGAGTTCTCCTGGAACTGGAGTTTCAGACGGTTCTCGGTTCTCGGCCGCCTTGTGGGCGCTGGGGATCAAACCTGGGTCCTCTGTAACAGCGGTCAGCGCTCTTAACCACTAGGCCATCTCTCTAGCCCGCAAATCAAAACTATTTTAGATTATATCTTACCCTGGTAAGATTGGCTATGACCAAGAAAACAAAGGATACTAAATGCTGGAGAGGGCATGGGAGAAGGGGAACATTTGTTCACTACTGGTGGGATTGCAAATTTCTTCAACTCCTATGGAAAGCAGTGTGGAGAACTTCTTTTAAACATTTTTATTGAAGTTTTGTGCATTTCATACATCATTTCTCAGTACAATCTAGACTCATCTTCCCTTCCATGCCCCCCACCTCACCTGAGTTCATGCACCCTGCCATTCTTGCCCTTTATCTTTTTTCTGATTCTTTTATCTTCCTCAAAGTTTTTTCAAACAGAGGATTATTGTCCTTTGGGGAACTTTACTGTTTCAGTTGGTTCCCTGTCCTAGTTCTTCTGCTGTTGTTGCCTCCAATCTGTATTGCTTCAACATATTTGCGTAATATAATAGTATATTTATATATATATATATATATATATATATATTACACCTATATTAAAATTGTATCATCTGTATACAAACTGTCAGGATATAAATTTTCCTTTTTAAATTTATATCACTCTTAAGTATGCCTACATATCCTCCACAAATATACCAAGATTACAAAGTTTTAAAATAAGTGATGGGTTAATTTGAGAGCCTGTTAAGGGATTTACATTATAAGAGCACAGTTGCTTTCAGGGAAAGGGGTATACAATATTGATGTTGCTCAGTTTGCCTTACAACTTGGTGCTTGGTGCTAGCATCCACAAATGAGGGATAGTATTCTTTGTTTGCTTTTCTAGGACTGTGTTACTTCACTTAGTATAATATCTTCTAGTTCCATCCATTTACATGCAAAGTTCATGATGCCATCTTTCTTTACTGATGCATAGAACTCCATGTGTACATGTACCACATTTTCTCTATCCCCTTGGTTGAGGGGCATTTGGGTTGGTTCCAGCTCTTCGCTATTATGAAGAGAGCTGCAATGAACATGGCTATGCATGTATCTCGCCGGTGGGATGAGTCTTGTGAGTATATACCCAGGAGCGTGGAGAACTTTTAAAAGACTAAAAATGGCTGGGCATTGTGGCACATGCCTTTAATTCCAGCACTCAGGAGGCAGAGGCAGGCAGATCTCTGTGAGTTTAAGGCCAGCCTGGTCTACATAGCGAGTTCCAGGACAGCTAGGGCTACAGGGGGACCCTGTCTCAAAAAGACCCCCAAAAATAGACTAAAAATGAACCTAACATTTGACCCAGTCATACCACTCCTAGGTGTATACCCAAAGGATCCATCCTATAGCAGAGATGTGTGCACAACCATGTTTATTGCAGCTCTTTTCACAATAGTAAAGAGCTGGAAGCAACTCAAGTGTCCCTCAGCTGATGAGTGGATAATGAAAATGTGGTACTTTTACACAATGGAGTTCTGTGAGGCAGTAAAGAAAGACAATATCATGAAATTTTCAGGTAAATGGATGGAACTAGAAGCTAAGTGCAGTAACACAGTCTTGGAAAAACAGGGGGCTGGAGAGATGGCCTAGCAGTTAAGAGCACCGACTGCTCTTACAGAGGACCCGGGTTCGATCCCCAGCACCCACATGGCGGCCGAGAACTGTCTGAAACTCCAATTCCAGGAGAACTCCAGTTCCAGGGGAATCTGACACCCTCTTCTGACCTCTGTGGCATTGCACGACATGAGTGCACAAACTTGCATGCAGGCAGTACATTCATATACATACATAAATAAATAAAATTTCAAAAAAAGGAAAAACAAATGATATATGCTATCCATCATTTGTGGAGCCTAACACCAAATCCTTCTATGTAATTTAAAGTGGGTAATTGGTCAGTAAAGATAATAGCACATTGACTGATATCACCATAGATACAGCTTGAAGTATATGTCTCTATTTTCCTCAGTTCTAAGATTTATGAGAAAGAATAAGCCTCATAAGTCTCTTTCTTTTTTCTTTTTTTTGAGACAGGGTCTTCCTTTAGTCCCAGCTGGCCTGGAGCTCTCTATGTAGACCAAGCTGGCCTTGAACTCACAGAGATCTGCCTGGCTCTGCCTCCCGAGTGCTGGGATTAAAGGCATGCACCACCACACCCAGCCATCTCTTTTTTTTTTTTTAAGTACATTAAAGCATACCTCAACTTGCTACGTGATTTGGGAATGTAAAGTTACAGTTGTTTTTACATGCAGGCAAGTTTACAGTTAAACTGCGAATCCTCAAATGTGTTTCGCAATTAACTTGTAGTTTATTTTCAGACTTTGTAAATTTGGTATATGTATGGAGTGTAATAAAAAAGAAATTTGCCAGGCGTGGTGGTGCACACCTTTAAGCCTAGCACTCAGGAGGCAGAGGTGGGCAGATCTTTGTGAGTTCAAGGCCAGCCTGGTCTACAGAGCGAGTTCCAGTTCATCTGGGACTAAAGGGAGACCCTGTCTCGAAAAGACCAAAAAATAAATAAACAAAAAGAGTGCAGCAGTGTGGCAGCTCATGCCTTTAATCCAGCACTCTGGAGGCAGAGGGAGGTACCACCCTACTCTATATAGCGAGTTCCAGGCCAGCCGGAGACCCTGTCTCAAAAAAATCCCCCAAATCCCCAAACCCCAAAACAAAAGACGAGAGAGAGAGAGGAGAAAGAAAGAGAAGAAAAAGGAAAAAGATGAAATGAAAAGACAGATGTGATGGCAAATACCTACTGTCCCCTCACTCAGGATGCTGAGGCAGGAGGAGTGTCATGACTTAAATGCTACAGCCTGAGCTACATAGTGAGTTATTGGACAGCCTTGGGGAGGGAAGGAGGGAGGGAAGGAGAGAGAGAGAGAGAGAGAGAGAGAGAGAGAGACCTCAGAAAAGGGGTTCAAGAGGGACACTGAGACAGATTGTTGGGTGTATAGAGTTTATTAGAAGACTTAATAGCACCATGGACAGTCAGACAGACCAGAGCATGGTGGATGGTCTGAGGAAAGTTCAGACCCCAGCATCAGAGACAGAAAGCAGAGAGGAGGCTGAGAAGAGAGGGAATCGGGGTCCACAAGGCAGAAGTGGGAGGCTCTTCTTATACCTTTCTGATGGTTGGGAGGTTTCACAGCACAGGCCTGTATGTAGCCAGGCTGTCTGAGTCCCATGCTAGAAGCAGGGAAAGGGGGTGGGGACCAGGATGTGCGGCCACCAATCCTGAGCCACCAATATCCCCTCTGATGTAACTTGCCCAGGTGAGATATCCTGGACCACCAATATCCCCTCTGATGTAACTTGCCCAGGTGAGATATCCTGGACCACCAATATCCCCTCTGATGTAACTTGCCCTGGTGAGATATCCTGGCACCAGGAAGTCCATTAGCTAAAGACTCACAGATAGTGTCTCAGTGGGATACTTTTGTGTATCTGTGAAATAGAGAGGCTCCTGAAGTCATTGTGGCCTAAGCAGCAGCTGAACTCTAACACTATGTTCTTTTTAATTTTTAAAAATTTATCACTTTTATTTTATGTGTATGAGTATATTGCCTGCATGTGTGTAAGTGCACCCATGCCATGCAATGTCCGCAGAGTCAGAAAAAGGTGTTGGATCCCCTGGAACTGGAGTTATGGACAGTTACTAGTCACCATGTGGGTGCTGGGAATGGAACCCTGGTCCCCTACAAGAGCAGTCAGTGCTCTTAACCTCCGAGCCATCTCTTCAGGCACTAACATTACATTGTCACAGAAGGAAAGAGAGCTGGGGATGTATGTCAGTTGGCGGAGCATGCAGGAAGGCCTGCTGGAGTCCAGCATCACACACACAAAAGCAGGTATGGTGATACCTACCTATAATCCCAGCACTGCGGAGGGGAAGGCAAGAGGGCCAAAGTTCAGAGTCATCTTTAGGTATGGGGAAAGAAGGAAGGAAGGAAGGAAGGAAGGAAGGAAGGAAGGAAGGAAGGAAGGAAGGAAGGAAGGATAGAAAATAGTAAGAAGGAAGAAAAGAGGAGAAAACGGCTTATGAAGGCCACACAGCGTGTATGTGCAGATGCTCTCAAACATCTTGGTACATTGCCTCAAGCTAGTCTGCACCAGAGCAGCTTCCTTCTTGGTAAAGCGGCCTTGCTGCATCCCCACTGATGTTTCAGTTATTACATGATGACACTGTAACTATGGCTTTGGAGAATTGCTCACTTCCCAACTCTCTGGGAAGACAGAGTCCCTGCCCTGACCTCTGTCCTGGCTCTGGTAGGCTGTTCTTGGCCCCGTTCTTGGCCAGGGGCAGGGGCAGGGTCTCTGTGGCCTGAATAGAGAGGAGACCATCATGGAAACTAGAGAAGGAAGGTCTCAAGTCCCAGGTTGGGGTGAGTTCCTGTGTTGAGGGAATTTGTGATCAGGGCCTTGATGACATAACTGCAGAGGGACTTTAGCGTTCAGATTCAAAGATCTTCTAAGTCTGAGCCTCCTGGATACTGACTGGGGGGTGGGGACAAGAGTGGGCATCAAGTCAGATACTTTCAGAGCCTCAGCGCATCAATTCTGGGCTGTAACCTTGAGGATCCGCACCTGGCGAGACCGGCGTTTGCGTGGCTCCTGGGGCCTTCTCCTGGAGGTGGGACAAAAAGCCACCCTGGGTCAGGATGCAGCTGTCACTGTCCTGTCCTGGGATGGAGCTAATGAGGTCAAGCTCCAGGGGGTGGATGTTGACTTAGAAAGACACAGAGAGGGTAGGAGGCACAGGAGCCAAGGTAAGAGCCACCTCCACAGACATACCCAGGGCTCCTGCCACTTTCCCTGCTAGTTCCAAGAAGGCCTCTAGCAAACCTTGGGGTCCACATTCGTGGCTCCAGAACAGCCAGGGCCATGCTGAGTGTCCCTCTGCCAGGGCCCAAATGCACTGAGCCCTGGCAGCCAGCACTAGTTGCTGAGCGTCAGGAGAGTGGTAGCTGCCTCATAGGGCCTGTTGGGTAACTAACTGGAAAGTCTTGGCAGCTTGTTTGTGGGTATTGAGTAACCACCTGGCTTTCTGAAACTTCAAGTTTCTTTGTGGACCACTCCCCATCTTCCTCTTTCAAGTTCAAACTGGGATCTGGGAAGGACACGCATTTGTACAACTGTTATTAGTTCAGAAGTCACTTCTTTACCAGCCCCTTGCTTCTGCCCTGTCCTGGGCTCGAGGGACCCAGTTAGATCCCCACGGGGTTCTGCCTTCCGGGTTCCCTAGCTCAGACAGTGGCAGGGGCAGCTGTACCGACAGCCAAGGCAGGAATCGAGGCTTCAGCTTGCCCATGTCCCTTGGGTCCTATGCCTTGGGCTTCTCCTCTAAGATCTGTTTTTTAAAAAATTGCTTGGTGTGGTGGTACACACCTTTAATCCCAGCACTGGGGAGGCAGAGGCAGGCAGATCACTGTGAGTTCAAGGCCAGCCTGGTCTATATAGCGAATTCCAGGCCAGCTGGGGCTATAAGGAGATCCCACCTCAAAAAGACCAAATTTTTTTTTATTATTCTTTTCTTAATTTTATGTGTATGAGCTTATTGACTACATATATGTAAGTGCACCTGTGCCATGCAGTGCCCCTGTGGAGGCCGGAAGAAGCCACTGGATCCCCTGGAACTGGAGTTAACAGACAGTTGTTAATCACCATGTGGGTGCTGGGAACCAAACCTCAGTCCTCTGCAAGAATAGCCAGTGCTCCTAACCACTGAACCATCTCTCCAGCCTCAACCTCTCACACTTTCTATCATCTTCTATTGTAAAGCCTCCAATTGTCCTTCTTCCTCTCCATACTGAGTGAAGACAGAGCCTACCTATCTTGTTCCTGACAAGTATTAGCACTTTGCACAGTGCCTGCCACTTAGATGCTCATTAAACATTGAATAAATCAGTAAACTCCTTAGATTCCATATCCATCAGTATTCCTTGCATCATACCTCCCCTCCCCCTCCCCTGGCAGCCTTTACTCAGATCTCACATTCTACCAGGACTAATGGGCAGTCTGACTGGGCAACTTGCTATGGCACCTCCATTCTATTTGTTGTCCACACTTTGGCCAGAGTGTTCATTCTAAAGCACCCATCTGTCCTTTGCAGAAGCCTTCCTTCTCTGGTTCCGAGGTCCTCATCTAGAAGGGACAACAGATATACAGTTTATCAGCCCCATCTGGATACCCAGTGAGAGGTCTGGGAAGATACACAGGGGCACCCAAACTATCGATGATATGACATTAACTAAAGATAAGAACCCAGGCAAAGGGCAGGGGAGAAATTGCTCACTAGATACTAAATGCAGACAAACCAAGATAAATTCTTAGATAACACACCGCCAGTTCCTCCGTGTCACACTGCGTCATTAACTGAGCATGCACCATCTCCTGGCCCCTTTTACTGCAACCTCCTTAAAGACAAGGGCCATACCTAATTTCTCTTGCTATCTCTGGCACTTAGTGCCAGACATGGGCTATAGGAACCACTCAATAGATATTTGTTGAAGGAAGGAAACAGGATTAAATGTGAACCAGTGGTCCCATAGCAGGTAAAACAGACTAATCTTTAGTGTGTAGTTCTGTCTCAGGGACCCTAGTGCAGTACTGAACAGATGGTCTTTTGACCAGACATTAAGACACAGAATTGAACATCTAAGCCAGTCAGAGTGGAGGAAAGTATGGAGTCTGAACTGGTACCATAGAGTTCTGGTTCTACCCGCTATTAGCTATGCAAACTTGGAGAAATTACATAACCTCTCCATGCCTTACCTTTGTCATCTGTAAAACACAGGTGGTAAACTGTTTAAGTGGCAGCTATTACTGGTAATAGTGATGATGGTAATTCCTCTAATTCACCCCATCAGCTTCTCTCTGTGTCTATACTGTCGAATGGTGGAGTTGAGACATCAACCATTATTAAGCAATACAGCATTAAGTTGAAAGGGTCAGGAGGTGGGGCCCAGCTGAGCTTTATTTCCTCCAGATCAAGAGAGACTGAACAAAAACCACCATAAGCTCTCACAGCACAAAGAAGAAGACAATGTTTCTGGATGTTCAGATGAAAAGCTTATTATCCCGGAAATGACTTTATAAGAAGCAGAACAAAAACCTCAGAGTCATGTGTTTGCCACTCTGCAAATGAACAGCCCAGGGAGCTTTGATGTGGTTATTTTCTGGGACTTCCAGAGAGGGAAAGGGATATAGTAGGTGTGCTCAGAAACCAGGGTGAAGATGCCTCCCAAACATGTGAAAAGATGCTGCGGCTCACCCCAAAGAGCATGGCAAACCACAGGTCCGGGGAGGCGTGATTTCCTACCTATCAGATTGGCAAAGCTCCCAGAGTTGGCATCAAAAGCTTCAAGGCCCCGGAGATTTGAGGGCATCACCCCTCCCACAGTTTTAGCAGAGATCGTTTAGTTGAGATCGCTTCCACTCAGCTCCCTGTGGTCCGGCTGGCTTAATTTAAGCCTGCAAAATTTCTCATTGTCCACAGGAGACCAGCAGTTCTTATCCGTGACCTTGGACCAAACCACTTGAGTACTTTGAATTTTAGTTTCCTCATCTAAAAGGTGGGTGATAACAAACTCATGAAAACTAGCCTAGTGCGGTCTCAAGTGGCACCTTCTATTGACTTTGGCAACTTGATACATAGGAATTTCAATGCAGGTGCTTGACTAATCTGAAAATTTGTATAATTACAAACTTGATTTCTTCTTTATAAATCATTATAGAAGATAAAAGCATGAAAACCCTAGAATGTACTGAAAACAACAACCAAAAACCTCAAAGCAATAGGAAGCAAAGAAGAAAAAAAAGGAGCAGGAGGAGGAGGAGGAGGAGGAAGAAGAGGAGGAGGAGGAGAAAGAAGAGGAGGAGGAAGAGGAGGAGGAGAAAGAAGAGGAGGACGAGAAGGAAGAAGAGGAGGAGGAGGAGGAAGAGGAGGAGGAGAAGAAAGAAGAAGAGGAGGAGGAGGAGGAGGAGGAAAGAGAGGGACACCATGTTAGATAAGAACAGATAAACAGATATTTAGGAGCTGGAGAGATACTTGGTGGTTAAGAGCAATGGTTACTCTTCCAGAGGACCCAGGTTCAATTCCTAGCACCCACATGGCAGCTAACAACCGTCCATAAGTCCAGTTCCAGGGGATCTGACAGCCTCTTCTCACCTCTGCAGGCATTGTACAACCCTGGTACACTTACACACATGCAGGCAATATACTCATACATATAAACTTTAAAAAAGAAACAGATATACATAAACTGTCTTTGGTGTTTTGGTTAGTTTCAAGACACTGCTTCTCTTAGTTGATCAGGATGGCCTTGAACTTGGCATCTTCCTGACTCAGCATCCTGAACAGCTGGGATTGCAGATGTGTGCCCTGGCTCACACATTCCCATGTTCGAAAACAAAATTCAAGCAGGGCATGGTGGCATATGCTTTTCATCCAGCACCTAGGAGCTAGAGGAAGGAGGATCATGAACTCAAGGTGATTCTTAGCTAGGCACCAAGTTTAAGACCAGCCTGCATTCAATAAACAAAACAAATAAACAAAATTCAATTGCACAATATATCCCTTAGAGAAAATATGTGTAGTAACACAAAATATCAAACTGTTAAATATGTACATGTAAACAGATTTGAGGTTAGGAGCACTAGCTGTTCTTGCAGAGGACATGGGTTTAGTTCCCAGCACCCACATGGTGGCTAACAACAATCTGTAACTTCAGTTCCAGGGGGATCTGATACCCTCTTCTGGCCTCTGTGAGCATCGAATACACAGGTGCACTTACACGCATGCAGGCAAAAACATTCATATACATAAAATAAAATAAATAAAATATAACAAAAAATTGTAAAAACACAGGGACTGGGACCCTGCCTGTGTCCCCTGTCCAGCATGTATGAAGGCCTGGCTTCAATGCTCAGCACTGAAAGGGGACAAAAATCTTGGAGTATAGAAGTGTTTGCTTATGGCTCAAAATCCAGAAAGGATAAAGGAACAAACTGAGAATTTAAACCATGAAAAACAAATTATACATCAAAAAAGAAACCCTGAGTAAGGCCTCGAGAAAAATGACAAACTGGGAAAATCATTTTCTTTTTTCTTTTTTTTTTAATTTTATTTATTTTTTATGCTTATGAGTGTACTGTCTGCATGTAGGTTTGTGCACCTGTGTCGTGCAATGCAATGCCACGGAGGTCAGAAGAGGGTGTCAGATTCCCCTGGAACTGGAGTTAAAGGCGGTTCTCAGACACCATGTGAGTGCTGGGGATTGAACCCGGGTCCTCTGCAAGAGCAGTCGGTGCTCTTAACCTCTAGGCCATGTCTCCAGCCCCGGGAAAATCATTTTCCATTCACTTGATAGACATGAGATAATCTTCCCAAGATATAAAAGGCTGAACTACAGGATAGAAAAATGTCTGCAGGTTGCAATAGAAAAGGAAATGTAGGGGCTGGAGAGATAGCCTAGCGGTTAAGAGCACCAACCACTCTTACAGAGGACCCGGGTTCGATCCCCAGCACCCACATTGTGGCCGAAACCGTCTGTAACTCCAATTCCAGGAGAACTCCAGTTCCAGGGGAATCCGAGACCCTCTTCTGACCTCCGCGGCATTGCACGACACGGGTGCACAAACCTGCATGCAGACGGTACATTGATACACATACAAAAATAAATAAAATTTAAAAAAAAGTTAAAAAAAAAAAAGAAAAGGAAATGTAGGGCTGGAGAGATGGCCTAGCAGTTAAGAGTGCTGACTATTCTTGCAGAGGACCCAGGTTTGATCCCCAGCACCCACGTGGCGACTGAGAACCGTCTGTAACTCCAATCCCAGGAGAACTCCAAAAATAAATAAATAAATAAATAAATTAATTAATTAATTAATAAATAAATAAGGAGAACTCCAGTTCCAGGGGAATCCGACACCCTCTTCTGACCTCCGTGGCATTGCACGACATGGGTGCACAAGCCTACATGCAGATAGTACATTCATACACATAGTAAATAAATAAAATTTAAAAAAGAAAAGGAAATGTAAATGGATCTTAAAAGGTCTCTTTGTTATGAAAAATGCATCCAAAATGAGATAAATGCAAATTCAAACTACCTGGAGACTTGATTTTTCACCTATCAGATTGGCCAAAATCCAATAATTTCTTATCTCGGGGTGAGCGGGGTGAGGGAGGCTCTGAGGACCTGGAAACTCTTTAATAAGAGGTAAAATGGTGAGCAACAAACCCACATGTGCACAGACTTCTTGGTGGAGCAATAGCATTACTACGAAATTGTTCTATATATATTGACACCTGAACAATATATATATATACATATACATATGTATATATATACATATATATACATATATATATGTATATATATATATATGTATATATATATATATGGTTACACACTGCAGTGGTGTTTATATCAGAAAAAAATTGGCAATACCCCAGATATCCACCAGTGGAGGACTAGTTAAATACACTACAATGGAGCTGTGTAAAGCTGTGCATCCCAGTGTACTGATTTGTACAGAACCTCAAGACACTGTTGTCAGGTGTGGCAGTACATGCTTGTAATCTCAGCACTAAGGAGGCAGAGGCAAGAGGACTGCAAATTCCAGGCTGAGCTAGACACTGAGACTGTCTCAACAGGTGGGTCTAGGGATAGCCATGTAGCTCAGTTGGTAGAGTGCTCACCTAGGTTGGATTCCCCAGAACCAAATAATCCAGGCACGGTGGCACATGAATGTAATCCTAGCACTTGAAATCTCACTGAAAATAGGGAGATTAAAAATTCAAGGTCATCTTAAGTTACATAATGAGTTCCAGGAAAAGGAAATTAGATAAGCATACAAAAAATCTGAACTGGGGCTGGAGAGATGGCTCAATGGTTAAGAGCATTGGTTGTTCTTGCCGAGGACCTGGGTTTAAATCTCAGCAGCCTTGCGCCGGCTAATAACCATCAGTAACTCCAGTTCTAGGGCATCTGATGCCCTCTTCTGACCTCCAAGGGCATTGTGCAACACAGGTGCACCTACCTACATGCAGGCAATACACATACATAATAAAATAAAAATAGGGCTGGAGAGATGGCCTAGCGGTTAAGAGCACTGACCGCTCTTACAGAGGACCCGGGTTTGATCCCCAGCACCCACATGGCGGCCGAGAACCGTCTGAAACTCCAATTCCAGGAGAACTCCAGTTCCAGGGGAATCGGACACCCTCTTCTGACCTTTGCGGCATTGCACGACACGGGTGCACAAACTTGCATGCAGACAGTACATTCATACACATACAGAAAGAAATAAAATTAATTAAAAAAATTAAAAAAAAATAGCTGGGCATGGTGACATGTGCCTTTAATCCCAGCACTCGGGAGGCAGAGGCAGGCAGATCTCTGTGAGTTCGAGGCTGGCCTGGTTTACATAGTGGTTTCTGGGTCAGCTTGAACTACAGGGAGACCCTGTCTCAAAAAAAAAACAAATGAACAAAAAAATAATAATAATAAAACAAAAATAGGGGCTGGAGAGATGGCCTAGCGGTTAAGAGCGCCGACCGCTCTTGCAGAGGACCCGGGTTCGATCCCCAGCACCCACATGGCGGCCGAAAACCGTCTGAAACTCCAATTCCAGGAGAACTCCAGTTCCAGGGGAATCCGAGACTCTCTTCTGACCTCCGCGGCATTGCACGACACGGGTGCACAGACCTGCATGCAGACACTACATTCATACACATACGGAAATAAATAAAATTAAAAAAAAAATTAAAAAATAATAAAACAAAAATAATACCTAAATAATCTCAGCACTTGGGAAGCAGAGGCAGGTGGACCTCTGTGAGTTCGAAGCCACTTTGGTCTACATAAGGAGTTCCAGGTCATTTGGGGCTACAGGGAAACCCTGTTTCAAAAAGACAAAAAAATAAATAAAATAAAATTGAGTCAGGCGTCGTGGCACACATCTGTAATCCCAGCTCTTGGGAGGCAAAGGAAGGTGGATCTCTATGAGTTCAAGGCCAGCCTGGTCTACATACCAAGTTCCAGGCCAACTGAGCCTATGGGGAGACACTGTCTCCAAAAATAAAAAAGCCTAATAATAATAACTAAATTTAAAAAATGAACATGGAAATGCATTACTTATTCAAAAAGAATTTTTAAAGTTAAATGACAGAAATTTTATGTGATGAAGCACAGTCTAAGTTAAGTAAAAGGAAATGAAATTAAGTAGGGATGGCAATAGTGACTTAAGAAATAATCATTGTGGGGCTAGAGAGTTGGCTCAGGGGTTGAGAGCACTTGCTGTTCTTCCACAGGATCCAGATTAACTCCCAACACCCACATGGCAGCTCTGTCACCCTCTTCCAGACTGCACGGACCCTACCCACATACCAGTAAACATATACCCACACCAGGCAGCCTACAGTCGCCTGCAGCTCCAGTTCTAAGGGATATAATGCCTTTTTCTGACCTCCCTAGATATTCAGAAATATGTCACTAATGCATAGACACACACACACACACACATACACACACACACACACACACAAACAGAAAAAAACACAAAAATTTATATTTTGAATATAGCACATTCAAATAAATGAAAATAAAATAAGAGAGGTTGATACAAAGAAAAAAGAAGTGAGAGACATCACTACCAGTGTGGTGGCAAACACAGGCTAAAGATAAATATGGATTTGTACTAATGTTATGTGTGGATGTCAGGCATGTACATTGTAGAACTACGCTAATGAAATTATAAGAGGTAAATTTTTTTTTTGTCTTTTTGAGAAAGAGTCTCCCTTATTTTAGTCCCAGCTGGTCTGGAGCTTGCTATATAATGTAGACCAGGCTGGCCTTGAATTCACAGAGATCTGCCTGCCTCTGCCTCCCAAGTGCTGGGATTAAAGGTGTGCACCACCATGCCTGGCCTAAGACAGTTCTTAGCTGCCATGTGGGAGCTGGGAATCGAATCCAGGTCCTCTGCAAGAACAGTCAGTGCTCTTAACCGCTGAGCCATCTCTCCAGCCCCCGAAAAGTAGATTTTATAAAAAGAAAACACACAGGGCTGGAAAGGTGGCTCTCCATGGTTAAGAGCAGGTACTGCTTCTCTAGACAAAGAACATCCACATTGGGCCACTCATAAGAGTGTCTCTCACAGATGTCTGCCTGCTTCTACCTCTGGCCCCCAAAATGCTAGGACTAAAGGTGTGTACCACCACACCCAACTCGAAAAATAAATATATTTTTAATTTTTTATGTATATGAGTGTATTGCACCCATGTAAATGCACCTGTATCATGCAATGCTCGTGGAGGTTAGAACTAACCTGTGCTGAATTCCCCTGAAATTGGAGTTAAAAGGACAATTGTTGGCTGCCATGTGGGCACTGGGAATTGAACCCAGTCCTCTGCAAGAGCATCCAATGCTTTTAACCACTAAGCCATCTGTCCAGCCTTATAAAAAAAAAATAAATCTTTAAAAAAGAAAGAAAACATACATCTCCTTTTAAAATATTGATAGAGCAGAGTCATTGAGATCGCTCAGCAGGCAAAAGTGCTTGCTGGGCAAGCCTGAAGACCCCAGTTGGGTCCCTGGAGCCTGTGGTGGAAGAAAGAACCGATTCCCCATTGTCCTGGAACCTCCACATGCACTGTGGAAAATGTCATGCAGATACCATACAATGACAATAAATAATATCCATAAATCACATTAAGAGTAAATTACAAATATAAAATATATGCAAATTGCAGGCTTAATCCTTTACAGGGGCTGGGGATATGGCCCAGAGGTAAAACAAATACCTAGAATATGCAAAGCCCTGGGTTCACTCCCTGGTACCACTCCCCACAAAAAAATCCCAAAACAAAAATACTTTATTTAATTAAGTATAATTTAATTCAGTTAATTTAATCTTCCTTCCCCACACCTATAAAAAAAAAAAACAACCATAAAATCACAGTGCATTTAAACAATCCCTCCATCCCCACCCTGTCCCTCCCAGCACCGCCCTGGGCATCCTCCAGCTGCCCACATAATTATCTATCGGGACTTCATTAGGTCCAAGATGTTCTCAAGTATTTACATGATCTGGACATGCCTGGTTGGGGAGGGCAAGGCTGACAGTAGGTCAGAGGGCAACACATGACTCACTCATTGGTGGAAACGCCTCTCCTCAGGCTCCCAAAGTACAGTGATCACAGTGGTTGATAATGTCAAGATCATCACTGTCAGAAATTGACTTCACAAAAGTTAAGAAGAAGAGCTGGGTATGGTGGCACATGCCTTTAATCCCAGCACTTAGGAGGCAGAGACAGGTGAATCTCTAAGATTGAGGCCAGCATGGTCTCCATAGAGAGTTTCAGGTCAGCTAGGGCTACAGGGAAGCCCTGTCTCAAAAAGACCCCCCCCCAAAAAAGAAAAGTATAACAAATTGGACAATTACCTTGTTACCAGAGCCATGTTCTTGGGTCCAGAAGTAAGTATGGAAGCAGAGAGGCAAAGCTTTTGTTAGGAAATCTGCTGGGGCTACACAGAGGATGCAGCTCTGTCTACAACCAAGAGCAGAACAGGGCTGTGTCTTACCAAAGGGAAAGGAGTATCTAACACAGGAAGATTCCCAGCCAAGACCCTTCACACCAACAAGAGGCTCAAACTTGCAGAGAATGTCCGGTTTTGACTGGCTAGTGTCTGATTCATGTGTAGGCAGCTCACTGATCAGCTGTGACTCCTAGAGAAGGCAGGTTTTCAGGATAATATGTTAATAGGAGATATTTGTAGCTGTTGTATTTTTTTTTATTTCTGTATGTGTATGAATGTGTATGAATGTGTCTGCATGCAAGTTTGTGCACCCGTGTTGTGCAATGCCACGGAGGTCAGAAGAGGGTGTCGGAATCCCCTGGAACTGGAGTTCTCCTGGAATTGGAGTTTCAGACGGTTCTCGGCCACCATGTGGGTGCTGGGGATTGAACCCGGGTCCTCTGTAAGAGCGGTCGGCACTCTTAACCGCTAGGCCATCTCTCCAGCCCGTAGCTGTTGTATTTTTAACAATATTTTTATTAATTAGTTATTTTTATTTTGTGTGTATGAGTTTTTTACCTGCATGTATGTAAGTGCACTCATGCATGCAATGCCCATGGAGGCCAGAAGAGGGTGTGATGTCTCTCGGAACTGGAGTTATGGTCAGCTGTAAGCTAGGAACAGAACCTGGGTCCTCTGTAAGATTACCCAGTGCTCTTAACCACTGAGCCCTCTCTTCAGCCCCAGCTGTTGATTTTAAATTCCTAGCCATGTATAAGCGCTGGTTTTACTGTAAAAGCACAAAACAGATACAGTCACTGTGAAGCCCAGTCCCAGAATCTGACCATTCACTCTATCCCCTTTTGGGTATGTCCCAGTTGTCTCAGATTCTCACCCAGTTTGAACCTAGCTACTACTTCCATATCCACACAACCTATGGGCTTAAGACAAGTGGGACTGACGTCCTCTTGAGCTCTTCATTTATTTTGACACAATGTATTTGGGTAGAGACATGGCTTTTAAGAAGGAATAAACCACTGAGCACAATTTATCTAGACCCATCTGCTTGTGTTTTGAGATATACTCTGACTATATAGCCCAGGCTGGCCTTAACCATTACATTCTCTTGTCTTAGACTACCACATGCTGGAATCATAGACATATGCCACCATATTCAGAACAGAAAGAATTTTGTTTAGTCAAGGTCTTAGCTTTCCAACACATTGATCAAAACCAATTTAGGGAAGAAAGAATTTATTGGCTTACAGCACAGTTCATCATCAAGGGAAGCCAAGGCAGGAACCTAGAACACAGACCATGGAGGAACGCTGCTTACTGGCTTGCTTCTTTGGCCTATGCTCAGCCTGCTTCCTGGAAGGACCACTTGCCCGGCTGAGGCACTGCCACAGGCCAATACAATGGAGGGAATTCCTCAACTGAGATTCCTTTTACTCAGCTCTGTCAAATTGACAACTAAAGCTACCCAACACAGTCAAAGAATAATTTAAAATGCAAGAGGCTGGGGAAATGGCTGAAAGGTTAAAGCTCTTACCATGCAAGTTTGAGGATCAGAGTTTGGGTCTCTGGAATCCACATAAATGCCAGGTGGGCGTGGCAATGAAGGCGGGCACAGAGACTCTGCAGAGAAAGCTGGTTAGCCAGATTAGCGAATCTGTGGGCTCTGGGTTTGATTGAGAGACCCTGCCTCAATGAAAAAAGGTGGAAGAGCAACAGAAGACAATTCCCAATATCAACCTTGGGCCTCCACATGCAAGACACGTGCACACACACACACAGACATGCATGTGCCCACAAACATGCTAGTATGCACACACAAACATCACACACACACACAAATTAAAATGAAAGTTCGATTACTAACCAGTTATAAAATAATAAGTACATATTCATATATTCATAGGTAATATAATCAAAACTGAATTTCAAGTAAACTGATAGCCTTAAACATTATTTGACAAGAATGATAATAAAATGGGAGGCAAGCATGGTGACTCACATCTATAATCCCAGCAGCATGGTGACTCACATCTATAATCCCAGCATTCAGGAACCAGATTGCAGAAGGATGGCCAGAAGGATAAGGCTAGCCTGGACTACATAGTAACTCCATGTCACCAGGGCTACGGGGTGACTCTTGTTTCCAAAAAAGTTAAATTAACACCGGCCATTGTGGCACGCTTCTTTGATCCCAGCCCTCAGGAGGCAGGGCAGGCATATCTGTGAGTTTGAGGCCTGGTCCACAGCGTGGCTTCCAGATGAGCTGGGACTGGGAAACCCTGCCAAAAAAAAAAAAAAAAGTTAAATCAATAAAACAAAACTAAGAAACAAAAGGCATTCATTTCAACAAGCTTAAAGAAAAAGAATAAAAAGTTACCTCAAGGTAGAGGTGAAGAGAACAATGAATATGGACGTTAATTTCTTGGTAAACGAATGGAATTGATAAATACATTGAGGTATGTTTTGTTTGTTTCGAGACAGGGGTCTTGTTGTATTGCCAGGCCTCAAATTTGCATCTTCCTACTTCCTGAGTGATGGGATTACAGGCATGTGCCAGCACACCCACGTCTCCTCCTCGCTGGATACACTCAGTCCTGTCACTCTAGATGCCTTGCCTCTGAACTCAGGATTCTGTAACATTTCGGAGGTAGAGCTGCTCCCTCTGCTTCTTGCTTTCCACACCGCCGACTAGTGCAGTCCCCTCCCCTGTAAAACTCAGCTCAGATGTGGGCTGCCCCCCAGGCAGGTTTGTGGATCCAAACAACTACACACAAGTGAGCATGGGGGGGGGCACTGTGAGATGGTGAGTCAGTCTATCATCTGTGTTGCGGTGATTTGGTGTGTGTTCATGGTGACTTTAAATCCACCTGTGGGGTGGAGGAGCTGGCGCTGGAAGACTTCAGCTCACTGCGGAGCAGGAAAGAAAAGCATGCACAAACGCAGGGCTGGGTGCGGACCGTGGTGGGGTGTCCGTGTGACTGTGGTGTGGGAGGCTGACAAGAAGTGGAGCAGGGGGGAGGGCACCAGGGGAGATCACAAAGGGCCTCAAATGGCACCCAGAGGGAGTGTATCATGTGCCCGTGGGTGACGGGGAGTAGCCAGAAGCTGAATGAGGAGATTGACATTGCCCTCACTGAGGGGAACCTGGGGAGTGAATAGCATGGGCCAACTGCCCAGAAGGAGCTGGGACAGCTTGCTCCAGAGGGAGGCCTGGGACAGGCTGTTAGGGCCCTAGGCCTTGATCTGATTCTCCTTACTGACCCATTTCCAGGCTCCTGCGTGCTATCCCTACTCCCATCCCATCTGGGGAGGGGCTGGGAGGCAGCTCCTGGCAGGATCACTCTGCTCCAACTGTCCTTTCAGCCCAGCCCCCACTGGGCCTCTGTGGTCAGGTCTTTGTGTCCACAACACAGTGGTTCTCTTTGTCTTGAGCAGCCTTTCCATCTGTCTCTCTGTCTCTCTCATATTGGCTTTCCCCACTGAGTCTCTGTACAACCCTGATCAAGTGACTTTACTTCTCTGAGCACCTGAAAAGGAGCTGTTTAAGAATCAAATTCTTGGGGGGCTGGAGAGATGGCCTAGCGGTTAAGAGCGCCGATCGCTCTTACAGAGGACCCGGGTTCGATCCGCAGCACCCACATGGCGGCCGAGAACCGTCTGAAACTCCAGTTCCAGGAGAACTCCAGTTCCAGGGGAATCTGACACCCTCTTCTGACCTCCGCGGCATTGCACGACACGGGTGCACAGACCTGCATGCAGACAGTACATTCATACACATACAGAAATAAATAAAATTAAATTAAATTAAAAAAAAAGAATCAAATTCTTGGGGCTGGAGCGATGGCTCAGTGGTTAAGGCTCAGTTCCCAGTGCCCATGTCTGGTGGCTCACAACTACTTGTAACTTCAGCTCCAAGGGAACTGATACTCTCTTCTGGCCTCCATGTGCACTACACTCATGTGCTCTGTCACTACCCATCCCCCACACACATATAGACATAATTAAAAAGAAAAATAAAATCTTTTAAAAAAGAATTAACTTCTTAGCAAGAATTAATCCACCCAAAAAGTGACACCCAGGGGTGAGGGATGAAGAGATAGGTCAGTTGGCAAAGTGCTTGCTTTGCAAGCATGAAGACTTAAATTTGATCCCCAGAACCCATATAAACATGCTGGGTATCATGATGGGTGCTTGAAATCCCAGCACTGGTAAAGCAGAGGCAGGAGGATCCCTTGGGTTCATGGGCTGGCCAGTGTGGCCCAATTGGCGAGTTCCAGACAAGTGAGAGACTCTATCTCAAAGGAAGTATACAATATTCCTGAAGATGACTCCTGAGGTTGTTCTCTGACCTCCACATGTACATGTACACACATACATGCTCACATGTCCACGCACCTCTCGCATGTACACATGGAGACCCCTACCAAACCCCCATGCTGTTCGCGAAACGCCTACTCACCTCTCCTCCCTCTTCCTGGCTATATGGCTGCAATTAGTCCATTTGACAGAGCAGGGATGGCTTCCTGGGTGTAGAAGCTGTACCATTAGTGCTTTGAAGGGCCCTGGACTTGGTTTAATACTCTGCTGTCACCATCTTAAAATTCTTAATTTTTAAACAAATAATTTTAAATAAAAAAAATTAAAAGACTTTAAACAAGTCATTTTAAACATTTTAATTTTGTATAGAGTCCTGTAAATTAGGTGGCTGATCCTGCTTTGGCGGAGGGGGCCAGAGGCAGAATCCAAGGAGGAGACTGGGCTTCCCATTTCCTGCCACTGCCTCCCTGGGGTGCCTGCGTCCTGGCGTGCCCACAGCCAGAGCTTCCAAGCTCTGCAGAGTCCTGCCCCTGGCCTGGAGAAACTGAAGGAGCAGAGTGCAGGAAGGAGGGGAGAAGGAAGAGAGGTAGACAAGGAGGAAGGGAAGGAGAGAGAACCATGTGGTCATGCAGCAATCTAGGGAGCCAGGATGACCAGGCTGTAGAACCAACCCAGCTGTGTAACTAGAGCGTCCAGTGTGGGTCTCAATGCCAGGACCACAGTCATGCTCTGAGAACTCACAGCCCTTCCTCCCCAGCAGGACCAGTTCCAGGACCAGGATACCCAAAACATATTCAATGCACGACTCTAGATGTTCCCTTCCCAAACCTCAATTTTCCTTTGTGCCATGAGAATAACACCCACCTCACAGGGTCCTGATGAGGACTGAGATACCGTAACACAATAACTAGCACAAAGAAGGTGAGCCCTAAGAAAAAGTCCTTCCAAATGCACTCCGAGCAGATAACTCTTGCTGACTGACCAATCAATAGGGACAAGGACAGCAGTTGGGTACTCAGCTGTGTGCCAGATGGACTGGGCCCCACCTTCAAAGAGATCCCCATTGGAAGGGGACACAACAGAATGAGGGCAGTGCGGTGACAGGTAGGGTGTCTGGGTGTGGGCTCAGAAGATCAATGGTTGAGAACCATGGGGAGGAGCCCAAGCACAGAGAAGCACACTGGGGGCAGAGGGAGTGGTCAGTGCCCCTAGGAAGTGTTGGAGGGCTGAGGTCTCAGTCTGGCTAGGTGGAGGCAGGAGGGGGGGAACCTAGAGTGGAGGCTGGGGAGCTGAGCTGCCTTGAGGGCAGTCAGTGGAGCCCCCACGAGAGCATAAAGTAGGGGGTGTTAGTGACTGGCAGGCAACCGAGGTGTGAACCTGTCACTGACAGAGGGTTGGAGGGTTGGATGCTGAGTCAAGCAGAAACTCTACCCTCACGATGGATTCTCAGAGCACAAGGTTTTCTCAGGGGAGGTGGGAGATGAGAGAGAGAGAGAGAGAGAGAGAGAGAGAGAGAGAGAGAGAGAATGAGGATGTTTGCCAGGAGGCAATGCTTGCTCAGGGCTGGAGAGACAGGAAGACTTCTAATGCACCGTGAGCTAGGGGAGCCAGGGAGGGGGCTTTGTCCACCCCTCCTGACCTGCTGCTGCTAATGCGGCTGCCCCATGACTCCATTACCCACCTCATGGCCTGGTGCCTGGACCTTACCATTAGTCTGCCTTGGTTGAGAGGTTCAGGGAGCGGCCCTCAAAGCTATTCTCCCCTTTAGATGGCGCTTTCTGTGACTAGGCTTCAATTTCCTGGCTGGATCAATGGTTCTAAATTCTTTCAGCCATAAAATCTTCTATGTAAGTGCAACAAATTCTTAAGTTGTGAATAAATAAAAATATAAAGGGAAAGGTGCTCAAGGTGAAGTGAGATGGTAAGAGAGACAATGCTGAGGGATGAGAAATCTGCTGGACTTGGCAACCTCCAAAACTGCACTGTGGGGGTGTCTAGGAAACACAGTAACCTAGCCTCTCAGGCCTCCTGAGTGGGGAGACTCACTCCTCAGACTCAGAAGCTCAGAACCACGAGTAAGACCCAAAACAAAGACACCGAGTCAGACTAGCAGGTAAGGGTGGTTTAACTCTGTGGTGCAGAGGAGACTGACAGCCAGGCATGGCGGCGCATTCCTGCAATAACAGCACCCAAAAGCCTGAGACAGGAGGACTCCTGTGAGTTTGAGGCCAGCCGGAGCTACATAGTGATTTGGAAGCCAGCCTGGCCTACAAAGGGAAACCTTGTCTCAAAACAAAAATAAAAAGGAAAGAGAGAAAAGGAGACTGAAGCTCAGAAAGAAGTCACAGGAAAGGCAAAGGAAGATGGGTCTGGGAGCCAAGGCTGTGAGGTTTAAGGACAAGTCCTTTTTTCTGTTCCTTAAGTTCCTGATGGACAGCTCAGAGGCCACACACCTCAGAAATGCAGTTTCTTTGACTGTAGAGGAGTTGGACCACAGCAGCAAGTGCAAACCTCTGGGCTGGCCACTGGCCACCTGTGTCTTCTGGAAGCTGAGAACAAGCCTGGTCCCTCACCTGGGCCCAAAGCAATGGAGGAAATAGCAGTAAATATAGAAGTTTTGATGGCTTGAAATGGGGATCAGGTGAAGGGACTTGGGTGGGGCTCCAATGACCACTAAGACCTCTCCCCCACACTGGGACCCTAAAACCTAGACCTCACAAGTGTGGTTTTGGGGATATCTAGGCTCCCAGAAGCTGACTGAACCAGCTCCAACAACAGGCAGAGGAGGCTGGACAAGGGGCCTTTGTGTCTTCCAAGCTGAAGGCCTCAGGAGACTGCAGCGGTGGCTCAGCCACACAGCCTGCGTGTCTACCCTGCTCTTACTATTGGCCCCTGTTGGGGCTGACAGCCAGGTTCTGGTCAGATGAGGTGCAATCTTGCAAGGCCCAGGTCCTATGTTGGAGGGACTGGAGCTGGATGCAGGTCTCTCAGCTAGTGCTAATGCTGGCCCAGGGCCTGCCTACTTTCCAGATTCCTGGAGAAATGGGAGGGAACAGACTCTCATTCATCTACCTACTCACATCCAAGGACAGCAACAGAGAGGTGGCCCACGTGGTCCCTGCATTCTTGAGCTTAGACTAAGCCGGGGACAGAAACGAAGTTCATTGGCCACAGAAGGTCCATGGGTAGAGCAAGGAAAAGACAGACAGCTTAAGATGAGGGAGGAAAAGAATGGGGACTTCAGAGACCTGTTGGTGAGATGAGGGAAGGGGGAAGCAGCGGCCCCTCCCGAGCTACTGAAAGAAGGAAGGAGCTTTCTCGCCTGCGTGCGGCGTGGTAGGCGCACGTCCTAAGCAGGTCCCTCCAGAGGGGAGGTGGCTTGGGGCGCGGCGCAGTGGAGGCCTCGGGTTGGCGTAAAGGTCCGTCGGTGGGCAGCGACAGGAACCACGCCGGCACCCAGCGAACCTTGTAAAACCTGGGCGTCTCCGCCAATCTGTCCGCACACGCTCCCTGCTGGGGAGAGCGAGGCGGTGTCCTCTGCCCTGCCGGGCGGTGGACGGTCGCGCCCGCCCCTCCCTGCGCAATACCGGCTGCGGACGCGCTGACCGCACAGCTGGGCGGTGTCCCCAAGCGGGTGGCGGGTGGCGGGTGGCGAGGCATCTGTCCCGGGGCTGGGGGCGGCTCCAGCGTCTACCCAGAGTCCGCCCGCCCGCCCGCCGCCAGATCTTGGGGTGCGGAGCCAGGCCGGGCGGGGTCTGCGCCGCTCCCAGGCACGTGGGACCCTGCGCCGGTGGGCATGGGACTCGGGCCCCGGGGACCTCTGCCCGGGCGTCTGCAGGGGACCAGCCCGGCCAGGAGGTGAGGAGGGCCGCCTAGAGGGGACCGCCACCCCAAGAAGTCGCCGGGCGCCGCCTGGGGAGTCAGCCGGTCGGACGGGCGCGGGGATCGACTCAGCGCCGGGCAAGGACACGGCTCCGAGCCCGGCCACAGCGTAAAACTGGACGGTGTGAACCGGCTGCGTGCGCGGTTGAACTCTGTCTCCTTTGGAGCGTGGATCTCGGTGAGTGACACCCTGGAATCTGCGTGTGTGTGTTTGGGTTCTGGGGACGTCTGCGTGCCGGCGAGCGAGTGCGTGCGCCCCTGGGGAGAAGAATGGCTGAATTTAAACTTGTCTGTGTGCGCCCTGTAGTGTGTACCCCTGGGGCATAGGTACGGGACCGAGGACCTGGGAACCTCGCCCCTCCCGGGAGACCCGCTGCGCTCCGATCCTCCCCGCAGCTTGGGCGTTGTAAGTCGGGGAGACAGTGGCAAGGAGCCAAGAGGCCGTAAGGACAGTTAAGACTTTAATCTGTCCGGAGACTTTTAATCTGGCAGGTGGTGCCATAGGAAGGGTCAGTCAGGAGAAAAGACAGTGCCCAGTGCACTAGGGCCGCAGTGGGGGGTTAAGGGTCCCCAGGAGCCAAACCCAAGTGTAAACCCTGCTGGGAACCAGCCCTGTCACTTTGGGGATTTATGGGCATGGGTGACTGCTGTTCCCTTCAGTATCACTTCCCCAGAGCCTCTGGGTCCTGTCTTGTTCAGATCAAATCTGTAATAAAGGCGGTTAAGGATCAGGTTTGGGCCCCAGGGAAGTGTCAATTATCTGTGGGGCGGAGTGAAAGGAGATTCTTTGGACAACCGGCCTCTAAAGGGAGGCCAGTGACAGTGAGGGCCTTGAGGCAGCTCCCCACGGCTCTAATCTTCAGAGACACCATTTTGTCACTCTGGGCATCTCTTTTAGGTTAAGACTGAGTGAGGTCAGGAATTTGGGATTAGGGCTAGAGATTTATGGTCAAGGTTGGTTAGGGGTTAGGGTTCCAAGTTAGGGTTAAAGGGCAGGGTTACTATTAGGTTGCATCTTTGAGTGCAAGATTGCTATGAGGACTCTGGGCAAATGTGTACATGTGTGTGCAGCCCTGTGTGTGTGTGTGTGTGTGTGTGTGTGTGTGTGTCTTTCTGTCTGTCTGTCTGTCTGTCTGTCTGTGTGTAGAGCCAGAGATCAACCTCAGGTGTCATTTAAGACAGGTCAAGAAAGTTCCTCCATGTGTCTGTGTGTCTGTGCATGCCTGTGCACTGGGGATCAAACCCAGGGCCTCTATTCATGCTAAGCACATGCTCTCACATTGAGCTACATACATCCCAGCCCAGGAAAGGGCTTCACAAAAACATTGCACAGAGAATACATGCGATGCTTATAGCCTAAAGGACTTTCTATATTACTTTTGACTTTTATATGTATGAATGTTTTGCCTACATGTATGTAAGTACACCTGTGCGTGCAATGCCTGCAGAGGCCAGAAAAGTGTTGGATACCCCTGGAGCTGGAGTTAGCTCCTGTGTGGGTGCTGGGAACCAAGCAAGCCTGGGTCATCTGCAAGAGCAGCCAGTGCTCCCCACAGCTGAGCCATCCCTCCAGCGAGTGCTCCCCACAGCTGAGCCATCCCTCCAGTCAGTGCTCCCCACAGCCGAGCCATCCCTCCAGCCAGTGCTCCCCACAGCCGAGCCATCCCTCCAGCCAGTGCTCCCCACAGCCGAGCCATCCCTCAAGCCAGTGCTCCCCACAACTGAGCCATCCCTCCAGGTAGTGCTCCCCACAGCCAAGCCATCCCTCCAGTCCTGCTGAAAGGCTTTCTGAAGCCTGCAGTGGTACACAAGTGCAGCAGGGTTCACAATGGTTACTGGCGTTTAGTCGCTGAGTGCTGTGCTCTCCTCATACCGCCCCTGCAGAGACAGATTACAAAACCCTTCACTTTACCTTCCCATGACTCCATTTCATTGATGAGGAAATAGAGGCTTGAAGAATGCCTTGCCCAGGGTCACAAAACAGGTGAAAACTGGAACTCTCGGCTGCCTGCTTCATTCATCCCTCCCCATCCAGGACCAAGCCATGCAGGGTGAGGCTGGCCACTGGCTTCCAGGCTGAAGGGGGGTTGACTTCTGCCCCAGAAGCCTTTCTCTGGAGCTTCCTTGTGCCAATGAGCTCTGTCCCCAGGCCTGGTCCATGTTGATGTAGGATGAGGACCAGGATTCCCTGATGGGAGAGTGGACGTCCGGGGCCCTCTATGCCCAACTCCGTCCTCCATGCTGGATCCCCCTTCATTGTCATTGCAGAGAGAGGGCTGGGCACTGAGCCTCTCTCAGACCAGCGTGGGTACTCCTGGAGAGTGCTAGCCTCCATCCAGCTCCATTTTCAAGAGAAAGACTCTAGCTATGGATAGGCGGGGGTGGGGATAGAGTGGGGGTGGGTGGGAGGGGTGTGGTTAGGGAATGAGGCTCCCCAGCTCTCAGGGAATCCAGGACAAGGGACTAGTTCCTCTTACTGTACCCTCATATGTACAGTCTCCCTGGTAACCCACCCTCCAGATTCCCTGGTCTTAACCACCTTCTATAAGGCAACATCTTTATAAAGGTCAGCTCTAAAAATGTCTCCCCCTCTGAAGCCAGAGTAGAGAACAAGCTCTTGGCTTGCCGTCCCCCCACCCTCCACTGAGTCTTGGCGTAGGCCTCCTCCCTTCCATACCCCTCCTCTGTCTACCTGACAAACCCCAGATTAACTATTAACACCTGCTTCTCTGTGAAGCTCCCCCTGACCACCTTAGGCCAAGATACAAGTTGTTCTGAGCTCTGTGCCTCGTGAGTTCCTAATCCTTGCATTCTCTTCGGAGGTGGTTGGATCACCTAAGGGGACTTATCCAGCCCTGGGTCTTCCCCACAGCTTGACTAGGCTCTCCTTAAAGGGCCAGGCAGAGTTTGCCTTCTGAAGCCAAGCAGATATAGAGGCATTGGCAAGTGCTTGCTGGAACTTTGTGGCTCTTAGGAATGTGAGTTATCATTGTGTTACTCTGAGCACAAACTCTTGGGGTTCTGAGGATCTCAGCCAAAAGCTATTTGGAGCCACAAGAAACAGAACTAAAGAAACAGCACCTGCTTCAGTGGGTGAACTCAAGAAACAGCATCGCACTGGATTCAGGCACTCTGAGAACCACGGACCCAGGAATTCCAGAAGCACAGCCTTATATGTATCCTGTGCCATGTTCCTACATTCTTTCATCTCACAAGCTAGATGCTTCCTTCTCCTCCCCAAATAAGATCAGAGCTTGGATCATGACCTCTGTCTCTGGCTGGGGATATAGTGGAGGGACCCCTGATGGGAGGTCTTGTGAGAGCCAGGAATTCAGTGTTTTCCTGTGGTGATGAGCAGACACCACTGCAAGAAAGGACTTGCTGACACCAAGACCCCCACCTCCACTGCTGCCCTGTCTCACTCATTCTTCATGAGCTGCCCCATGGAGCAATGATTCTCCCCATCCAACCCTCAGCTCAGAGACTGGGTCTGACTGGACCCAGACTGCACAGCCTAACCAATTCCCAATTGGAGCCTGAACTTCCAGGATTTTTGCTTCTTGAGTCTGGATGGGCGTGCTTAGGTGTGATAGGCTGGGCTGGAGTCCAGGACACTGTGGTTCTGAGCCAGTTTAGCTCAGTAACCCATCCCTGCAACCCTGTCCTGGGCTCACCTGAGCCGGGCCATGTAAGAGCGGTGGTTTGGAGTCCTGCCCTGGTTGGCTAGACTTCTTCCTCAGGGGTCTCCATTTCCTGCTCTGCGGAGCACTCAGGTGCCCTCTTAACCTTGGTCAGTGGCCCCACAACTGAGATCCTGATAGATCCCAGAGGCAGGGAAGTGCTGGTGTTCCAAGCGGTGGGGAAGGGGCTGTAGAGCCCAGGGGCCTCCTAGAGGAAAGGAGGAAACATCAGAAGTCACCCCTGAGCAGTGTCCCCAGACCAGCCCTGGTGCTCAGTGCTCATGATACCGGATGAACCATGGCTGGGAGAACTGTTCGGCCCCAGCCCCTTGGAGGACATCTAGGGACCAGCAGTGACCTCTGGGCTCCTGATCTAACGCAGCTTAGATTTGTCTTCCACTACTCTCAAGCCACGGAGGTGATTAACAGTTCAGGTCATCTTGCTGTGATTTTTGCTTATTCTCTCTCTACCCGCCCGACTCCTATTCAGCTTCCTAACCACAAGTCAGGTGCCCTCTTCTCCAGGAAGCCTCCCCTGACCTCCTTTCCTGTCAGGGGCCTCCTTGGCTTCCTTTAGGCAGGACCAACCTGAGTAGTCTTTGTTTCTGGGTGTGCCTCCCTGACCTTGATGGTGAACTCCTTGAGATTAAGGAAGAGTGTGACCTCAGAGTCACCAGGTAACCTGCACAGGGACAGGTCTAGGTATGGCAGCCTCTGGGAAGGGAGAAGAGGGAAGGAATGAGGAGAGGAGGCTCTAGACCACCTTCCCCCTGAAGATGGGGGTATGAGTGTGAGTTGCTGATCTCAGGTCAGTCTGGCTGTTTCCTCATTGCCGAAGCCTTTCCCATGATTCCTGCAGAGCCGCCTTCCTCTATTTTCTTCAGCTATCTATCCCACACTGCAGTTTCCTCTCTTATTATTCTGTAACATGAGAGTACAGCTTCTCGTAGAACTGTCTCAACAGTCCCATGGGCAAATTCTGTTCTGTTAAGGGGAGAATGACATGTGGGTTGTCAAATCGAGAGCCTTGCCCGGCGCTACAGCTGGGAATGGCAGAATCAGGACTTACAGCTCACCCAGTGCTCTATCGTTTCTCTTGATGTTGTTCTAAGTCCAGGTCCTCCCATTACCCTCCCCTGGCAAAAGATAGGCAGCAGGGGTCCCCAGAGTAGAATAGGACACTCACTCTCCCCTGCCAGGCTAGACAGGGTCCACCAGCCTGGCAGGTGGCACATTCCAGAACCACCCTAGCAGAAGAGTTGGAATGTTGTCCAACCACCCTAGAAATTCCGCAGCTAGTCTGGGACCAGGCCCACTTCCTCTTCCGGGGTTTGGACTCAACAGCCTCAGGCCACAGAGAGAAAGCCAGATTGGAGTCAGAGTAGAGACATGTCAGGGGCATGTGCTCCACCTGCTGGGCTTGGCTCTGCCCTTGGCTTCTTGGGGACTGGAGTAAGACCTTGAACGAACTACCCCTTTATGGTCATAGTTTTTTGATCTGTAAAATGGGTACAGTAACCATCTTGGTCGCTGTAGTCTTGACAGCACGTGATCAGACATGGGCTTTAGGAAGACCGTGCGACTGAAGAGTGAAGGCTGGACAGGCAGGGCAGGGAGGGAGAGGCAAGGAGTGTGGCAGAGAGAATGATGGTGGTTTAGAGGAGAATCTCAGGCCTGTGGCTCTGCTGCTGGGCAAAGGGCTTGAAGGTTAAGTTTGAGGAACTCTATTGGTTGAATTGACAGGAGTTGGTGAGTGGTGAGCTTCAAGTGGGGTGGAGAAGTGAGATAGAAGCTTAAGAGGATGGTAGAGGCCCTTCTCAGGAATGAATGACTTTGAGAGAGTGCTGGGATCTACCTCAGTTGGTTGGTCAGGTACCTCCTGAGGAAGACAGACAAGGAGTACTTCTGGGTGGGGTGAAAGGGGTGTTCTTTCATCTTGCCACTAGACTCTAGATAGACGTCCAAAATAGCAACCTGCTCTCTGGCCCAGGTCAGCCTGAGATGCCTGGGCCAGATGTCCCAAGTCAACGGTGGCCCGAGGCCCCACCTGGGTCTTCTCTTGGCCCCGATTTCTGCAGCCACCCATCTCCTCCTGTTCTCCCATCTTTGTTCCGTCCTTGGACACCTGACTTCCCTCTCCATTCTATAGAAGAGACATGAAAAAGAAAATATAGGATATTTAGGGGACTGGAGGCTTAGCTCAGTGGTAGAGCTAGCATGCTTCAAGCCCTGGGCACAATTCCCAGCACACAAACAAAAAGGCACGGGTGTAAGGGGCTATAGCTTAGCTGGTAGAAGTCCTCAGCACCACACAAACCGAGCGTGGTGGTGCACATTTGCAGTCCCAGCATTTGGGTGTTACGGGCAGGAGAATCCAAAAATCAAGTTCATCCTCAGCTGCAGAGTGAGTTTGCAGTAAGCATGAAATATAATTAAGACCCTGTCTCCAAAAAAAGAACCATTCAAGAGAGAGTATGTTTCCTCCCATGGTGTGTCGGATGTCCTGCCGAGTGCTGGGACCTGCCCATACAGAGGGGTCTTCCCACTCCCAGCTCTGTCTGGTGCTTGCGAGGGCCTCCCAGCCCAGCTCTGTCCTTGAGTTTCCTCCTCTGTCGGATGGGGATTTGGCACAATTGGCTTCCAAAGGTTGTTCTAGGCCCATCTAGACTCTATCATTGTGCTCCGTGCATGCTATCTGAGTATGACAGTGTATATCCTGGGTATCTAGGTACATCTGTGCCTATGTGTGTTCAGGTGTGGCATATATGTGTTTAAACACCTGGGGAGGAATGTCTAGAGGTGGAAGTGGGGAAGAGTCTCCTCTTCTCCATACCTAGCCTGGGCAAATGTATGTTGGCAGTGCTCTGCAGTGTGTGCTGAGCCAGGAGGGTATTGATTGTTTCCTGCTGTGGGACAACACAGTATAGAACTTGGACAGAGGGAGGAGACAGTGGAGGCTAGGCTCAGCTCTGCGGGAGGGGGGGAGGGGGGGGCTGCTTCCACAGAGCCTCCCTCCTATGAAAGGGGGCGCCTGGAAGGGAGCTGAGAACAGCCCATTCCTGGTACACCTGAGCTAGAAGCAGCTGGCAGGGTATGTGGATGTACAGAGGGCACTGTGACCCAGACAACCACATTGGGTCCCCCCTTGGCTTCCTTGGAGCTACAGTTAAAGCAGAGAAGGCAGTCTGAGGGGTGAGAGAGAGAAAGCATGGTCTAGCTGGCTAACCCAGAGCCCACAGTTGCTTGTCTATCTCCCTGTGTCTGCAGGAGCCCCCCAGGCAGCTGCTTGCCCAGAAAAATGCTGGAGGCTGGGCACAGCCCCGGGCCAGGGAACCTGTTTTTCCTGTTTCCTGAAGAGCTCCCAGCAGCGGGTCCAGGCCTGTGCATTCATGAGTGAGGAACCGAAGCAGGCGCTGAGCATCCTGACCACACTGCAAGCAAGGGCTGGTCAGGTCCAGGTGTGTGAGGTGGGTCTACTGGCTGGGAGGCTGGGTAGGCACCTGTGTGCTTTGTTGCATGTGAACTGAATCCTGTGTAGATCAAGGGCTCTAGGCCGGTGCCCCGCCCTGCTCCTTTATCCCGGCCTCTGCCAAATTCAGACTTGGGAGCTGGAGAGCCTTGGGTATTAAGCCTAGTTTTCCCAGTTCCTTTCAGTATAACGAGAACTGTAGCTATCTACTAAGGAGTTGATGATGCCTCATGGAAGCTGCTTAGCCCTGGTCCCTACAGATCAGGGAGGGTAGTAGAGGGGACTGAGCCAGAGATGGACCAGGGTTGCCTTAGCCATTTGACCAATCTCTAGAATGCCTTCATCTGACCGATTTCCTGGCCCCAGCAGAAAAGGGCAGGGAATCTAAGGACCCCTCTGAGGCAGAAGGATATGGGGCTGGGCCTTAGGATTCTTGGAGTCTGCTGCTCTGTTGATCCCAGTCTCTAGTGACTCATTCATTCATTCACTCATTCATTGATTCATTTGTCCTTCTTTCTTGCAATAGCTGCTCGTAGATTGGGTCTCTTTTTTTTTAATTTTATTTATTTTTGTATGTGTATGAATGTACTGTCTACATGTAGGTTTGTGCACCCATGTTGTGCAATGCCGCAGAGGTCAGAAGAGGGTCTCGGAGTTCTCCTGGAATTGGAGTTACAGACGGTTCTTAGCTGCCATGTGGGTGCTGGGGATAGAACCCGGGTCCTCTGCAAGAGCAGTCGGTGCTCTTAACCACTAGGCTATCTCTCCAGCCCCAGGTTGGGTCTCTTAACTGGGTGATAGAGACAGAGGAAAACATCACGTGGCTCCAGGAACACCTGGAATACATTGGACAGTGGATAGAAGGACAAATTACCTTTAAGGCTGGAGGAATGGCCTGAGGGGTGCTGGTGGGTGGGGTGTGCCACAGCAAGAAGGAACATTGAGAAGAGCCTAGAGGATGAGAATACAGTGTAGCCTCATTTTAGAAAGGTTTTGGGGACAGAAAGTACACATGAAAAAGGGTAAGGAAACCTAGGTCAGACTGGGAGCTCTTGAAGCAGGGCCAGACAGAGCTGGGTGTAGCAGAGCTTAGTGTGAGAGAGGACTGCGACCAAGTTAGATGGGATGGTCTCCATGAGCTGAGGTGAGGTCCTACAGGAAGTTAAAGTCAGGAGTTGGGGATGCTAAGAGAGAGGGATGGGCACTTGAGACATCTTCCAAGAGCAGGAACTAGTGAGAGAGCTTTATAGTTAGTGAGTATCAGGGAGTTGACACAGGCCTGAAGAGGGCAGGCAGGGTCAGTCTGGACCAAGGCCAGAGTGATGGAGTCCGAATCTGGCCTGGAGAGCGGAGGCCAGGATGTCTTAAAACAGGTGGAAAGGAAGCTCCCTGGTTCAGGGTGATAGGGAAGTCTCCACCCTGCCTATTAGTGTCAGAGATTCCACTAGCGGGGACCAGGAGCTCTAATGGCAGTGATGTTGACTCGAGAGAGGGGGCCAGGACCCTGATTCCACCTCTGAGGAGAGGCTGTCCTGGTGGGCAGGAGCAGAGCAGCCATGTGGCACTGACTGAGTGTGGATAGGCTGGAAGAAGCCACCGTCCCTGTGTCTAGTGGGCACAGCTCCTCCTGACGTAGGTAGTTAGGTGAGGGGGTGCCATTCCCCAAGGTGGGGAATTTGACTCATGAGACATCTGAAATGAGAGCCTCCCCCTCCCCGCCCCCAGGACCTGGGCTTTCATTTCCAGTCTGCCTTTCAGGACTTTGGGACATATTTGTGACCTTCAGCTTTTAGATTTTTGTTAAAATTAATATTTCTTTGACCCTGTTCAAGAAAATAAGATTTAGCTACACAATCTCAAGCTATTTTGGTCCTGTGAAGTTTTTTTTCTCTGTCTCAAGAATTGAGTTCTTTTCATTCACATACTACATATTTAATCAAATTTTGAAATATTTTATTTATTATTTTATTATTTATTATTATTATTAATTTTTTTGGTATTTTTGAGATAGGGTCTCCCTTTAGTCCCAGCTGGCCTGGAGCTCACTCTGTAGACCAGGCTGGCCTTGAACTCACAGAGATCCGCCTGCCTCTGCCTCCCAAGTGCTGGGATTAAAGGTATGCACCACCACGCCTGGCCCTTTTATTTATTTTTTTGGTCTTTTTGAGACAGTGTCTCCCTGTAGCTCCAGCTGTCCTGGAACTTGCTAGGTAGACCAGGCTGGTCTTGAACTCATAGAGATCTGCCTGCCTCTGCCTCCCAAGTGCTAGGATTAAAAGTGTGTGCCACCATGCCTGGACTATTATTTTTATTTTGTGTGTATGAGAGTATTGCCTACATGTATATAAGTGTACCCATGCCATGCAATGCCTGCAGAGATCAGAAGAGGACATTGGATTCCCTGGAACTGGAGTTATAGATGGCTGTTAGCTGCCATGTGGGTTGCTGAGGAATTAACCTAGGTCCCCTGCTTAATAATCACCCATGCTCGTTATCACCTGCTGCAGCCATCTCCCCAGCCCATACTCTATTTTTGATATTCACGTTTCTATTGCTTATGTTGTGGTCTGTGGCACACGGTGTGCCACAGGGATTTTGTGAAGTCAGAAGACAACTTGAGAGACTTGATTCTTTCTTTATCCGCTTTTTTTTATTTTTGGTTGGTCTTTTCAAGACGGGGTCTCCCTGTAGCCCCAGCTGTCGGAACTCACTCTGTAGACCACCAGGCTGGCCTTGAACCTCAACAAAGATCCACCTGCCTCTGCCTCCCAAGTTGGAGGATTAAAGGCGTGCGCCACCAGCCCAGACTACACTCTGTTCCTTTTTTTTTTTTTTTTTTTAATTTTATTTATTTCTGTATGTGTATGAATGTATTGTCTGCATGCAAGTTTGTGCACCGTGTCGTGCAACGCTGCGGAGGTCAGAAGAGGGTCTCAGATTCCCCTGGAACTGGAGTTCTCCTGGAATTGGAGTTTCAGACGGTTCTCAGCCGCCATGTGGGTGCTGGGGATCGAACCCGGGTCCTCTGTAAGAGCGGTTGGCGCTCTTAACCGCTAGGCCATCTCTCCAGCCCCTGTTTCAACCACATAGGTCTCTGGGATCAAACTCAGATTGTTAGACTTGGCAGCAAACACCTTTACCCACCAAACCATCTCACCAGCCTGCTCCTCTAGCCTCAGCCTCATGAGTGCTGGGATTACAGATATGAGTTTGCCATTCCTGAATCTGAAAGTACTCTTACTAGTCAAGGGATGGAATGCAGAGAGTGGGGAAAGGAGGTGGCCTGCCCTCCAGGCAGTCATGGTTGACATACTGGGTGGTCAGACCCTGTGGGCAACATATGATCATTAGGGAGAAAGTAGCAGACATAAAGACAACACAAAGAGAAACAGGGCAGGGTTAGAGGAAGCTAAACGTGTTCCAATTAAGAAAGCCTTGTCCTCTCCCTATTGCTGAAGTTACCCCAGCCTTCCCTTGGTTTCTCAAAAAGTCCCTGTCCCATCCAGCCATCCCCTCACGGGGAGACGCAGGATGGCTGTATACAGATGTAGAAAGTATCAGAATTTAGAATCACCTCTTACAAAGTTGAACAAGGGACTGGGGAGATGGCTCAGTGGTTAAGAGCACTGGCTGCTTTTGCAGAGGACCAGGGTTTGGTTCCTAGCACCAGCATGACAGGTAACCATTTATAACTCCAGTTCCAAGGGAATCTTCATGCCTCTTCTGGCCTTGCATGATATGGGTGCAATTACATACATGCAAGCAAAACACCAATACACATAAAAAATAAAAATCAACACATTTTTTAAAATGCTGGACCTGGTAGCACGTGTCTTTAGTCCCACCACTCAGGAGGCAGAAGCAGGGGGATTTCTGTGAAATTGAAGCCAGCCCGGTCTACACAGTGAGTTCCAGACCAGCTGGAACTAGAGGTAAGCATTATCTCAAAAACAAAAACAAAAAGATTGAGCAGGAGAATGCATCTAGAAGAAGAAGAAGCCCCATGAAGTGCTCCAGGTCACCCACCCCCAGAGAAGGAAAGATGACCTAGAGCCGGGAGTCTGTGGGGACTCCAGGTATGTTCCAGGTGGCCTGGCCAGAGATGCCTTAGTGGGCAGTGGCCCCTTCCTGTGAATCTGAAATTATACCCCTCTGGGACCCCAGATCTCAATTCTAAGTCGCTCAGTCCTGAGTTCTGATCTAGAGGTTCTAGAGCAAGATCAACAGGTTCAAAAGCAAATATTTCAGACTTCGTCAAAACTGCTCAACTCAACAGATGGGTGTGGCTGTGTTCCAATACAGGGTCACTTACAGACCCAGGCTAGGGGACCACAGAGATGACTCCGTGTTTAAGACCACTTGCTGTTCTTGCAGAAAACCTGGGCTTAGTTCCCAGCATCCACATGGTACCTCACAATCATCTGTAACTCCAGTTCAAGGAATCTGATGCCCTCTTCTTATCTCCATGGGCACAGGTACACATGTGGTACACATGTGGTACACATACATACATGCAGGCAAAATACTCATACACATAACATATACGTAAATCTTAAAAAAAACAAAACCAGGAATCAGTCCTGCACCATCATTTGTTCACCCTTTTGTGAAGTAGAATTATGTGATGTTGGTTTTCATGAACTTAATGCGTTTGGGGGTGAGGATAGTCTCCCTGTAGTCTCAGCTGGCCTGGAACTACCTGTGTAGACTAGGCTAGCTTCGATCTCACAGAACTCTGCCTTTGTCTCCCAAGTGCTAGGATTAAAGGCATGTACCAAAACACCTGGCTTTGAGTTAATGCATTTTAAAAATATTTATTTTATTTATTATTTTATGTGTATGAGTGTACTGTCTGCACATAAATAGGTACACCCGTGTTGTGCAATGCTGTGGAGGTCAGAAGAGGGTGTCAAATCCCCTGGAACTGGAGTTAAAGACAGTTGTGAGCTGCCATGTGAGTGCTGGGATTCAAACCTGGGTCATCTGCAAGAACAGCCAGTGCTCTTAACCACTGAGCCATCTCTCTAGCCCCTACTTAATACATTTTTAAAATTGTTTTTTTAATTTTTTATTTATTTCTGTATGTGTATGAATATACTGTCTGCATGCAAGTTTGTGCACCCGTGTCGTGCAATGCCGCAGAGGTCAGAAGAGGGTGTCGGATTCCCCTGGAACTGGAGTTTTCCTGGAATTGGAGTTTCAGACGGTTCTCGGCCGCCATATGGGTGCTAGGGACCAAACCCGGGTCCTCTGTAAGAGTGGTTGGCGCTCCTAACCGCTAGGCCATCTCTCCAGCCCAATACATTTTTTTTTTAGTGTTTAGATGGTTCTAGGTCCAAAAGAGATGCAGATCACATGGTAACAAAAGTCCTGACTTAGGGTAAGCAAAATGTTATTTGGGTTTTTTTGTTTGTTTGTTTGTTTGTTTTGAAACAGCATCTCCCTATCTAGCCCAGGTTGATCTGCCTCTGCTTCCCAGATGTTAGGATTACAGGAGTGCACCACCACATCTGGCTTAGGCAAATCTCGTGTGTGTGTGTGTGTGTGTGTGTGTGTGTGTGTGTGTGTGTGTGTTTACTGGCATATACACCCAAGGCCTCCTGCATACTAGGCAGACATACTCTCTCTAAGCTATACCTCTAGCCATAGGCAAATTTCAACAACAGGATCTGTTGGCAGATCTCTTGGATCTATTGGTCCCTCCTGGCCCTGGTCGAGTGGGTGTGTCAGGCACCCCCCTGGAGACCCAGCCCTAATAATGGCTTTCTTGCCACACCTCCCTTCCCTGCAGGGCGATGGCAGCAGGCTTGGGCGTCTGGAATGACAGCAACAACAGCACCTGGAATGGGGATGAGCCTGTGTACAAGTGCCGCTTCAACGAGGACTTCAAGTATGTTCTGCTGCCCGTGTCCTATGGCCTGGTGTGCGTGCTGGGGCTATGTCTGAATGTCGTGGCGCTCTACATCTTCTTGTGCCGCCTCAAGACCTGGAACGCCTCCACCACGTACATGTTCCACCTGGCCGTGTCTGACTCTCTGTACGCAGCCTCCCTGCCGCTGCTGGTTTATTACTATGCCAAGGGCGACCACTGGCCTTTCAGCACTGTGCTCTGCAAGTTGGTGCGATTCCTCTTCTACACCAACCTCTACTGCAGCATCCTCTTCCTCACCTGCATCAGCGTGCACAGGTGCTTGGGTGTCCTGCGCCCTCTGCACTCCCTGCGCTGGGGCCGGGCTCGCTATGCCCGCCGTGTGGCTGCAGTCGTGTGGTTGCTAGTGCTGGCCTGCCAGGCACCCGTGCTCTACTTCGTCACCACTAGTGTGCGGGATACCCGCATCACCTGCCACGACACCTCGGCCAGAGAGCTCTTCAGCCACTTTGTGGCCTACAGCTCCGTCATGCTGGGCCTGCTTTTCGCAGTTCCCTTCTCCGTCATCCTTGTCTGTTATGTACTTATGGCCCGGCGACTGCTCAAGCCAGCTTATGGGACCTCAGGAGGCCTGCCTCGGGCCAAGCGGAAGTCAGTGCGCACCATTGCCCTGGTGCTGGCGGTCTTTGCCCTCTGCTTCCTGCCTTTCCATGTCACCCGCACCCTCTATTACTCGTTCCGCTCGCTGGACCTCAGCTGTCACACCCTCGATGCCATCAACATGGCCTACAAGATCACTCGACCTCTGGCCAGTGCCAACAGTTGCCTTGACCCTGTGCTGTACTTCCTGGCTGGGCAGAGGCTTGTTCGCTTTGCTAGAGATGCCAAGCCACCCACAGAGCCCACCCCCAGCCCCCAGGCTCGCCGCAGGCTGGGCCTGCACAGGTCCAATAGAACAGATACCATGAGGAAAGATGTGTCAATCAGTAGCGATGACTCTAAGCGGACAGAGTCCACACCGGCTGGGAATGAGACGAAGGATATCCGGCTGTAGGTCAGCAACCCTCAGGACTGTGCTGGTGCGGGAGCTGTGGGAGACCAAGCCTGTTCAAATGGGACGATGTTCTCAGATATGGACCATCGGTAAATCTCATTTGGCAGGGCCTGGGACCTGCTGCGGTCCCAAGAGTCACTGGGCCACAGTCTCCAGTCATCTGTGTGTGTGTGAGTTGGGGAATCATGGTTCAAGAAAGGGAAGCGTTCAGGGCCAATGCCACCTGACTCCCATGCAGACAGCTAGCCAGCCCTGCCAAGAAGCCTAGGCTGCAGTCCAGCCTCTCATGTCCAATGGAGAGAGGAAGGTGACCTGCTAAGGTCACACAGCAATGAATGAGCTTGCTAGCTGCATTGGAAATGGGGTCACAGCATGACCAGAGGACTTTTGTAAGTAGTCAGGGCTGAGCTCCAACAGTGGCCTGGGGTGGGACTGGGTACCACAGTGTGCTCGACTCAGAGGAGGACCCTCGGCCAAGAGATGAACAGCTGAGATCTGAGGTCAGACCCGTCTCGAGACTGCCCTGTGCTGGGAGACTGCCCTGTGCTGGGAGACTGCCCTGTGCTGGGAGCCAGGTTGAAGCCGTAGCATATGAAAGGTTATGGCACCTGTTGGGCTGGGCTCTGCTACATGGTTGGAGGATGGGAACATGGCCTGGGAAGCTTTCAACATCCACACAGACGTTCCTTCAGCTTGTTGTCTTCTGCCCCCTGCCATCCCTCAACTGCCTCTGGGGGTTCTCATTCAGGGACCCCTCTCCAGAATCCAGATCACCTCCACTTTAAAGTCAGTTGGCTTCTGTGTCTTGTAAGAGTCAGATGGGGTTCTAGTCCTTGGGGTTCCCCAGTTCAGGGGATAATCTCACATGCTGGTAAATGTCAAAGCATTTAACTGGACTGGGGGAAGAAAACTGTTTATTTATAGCCTTGCCAATTGTTTTGGTACAAATAGCCCCACCATGGTCAATCCAGTTTCATATTACCAATGCAATGGTAATGTGAATTCTTTGTAAAATTCCTGAAAATCAACAACTGATTTTTTTTTTGGGGGGGGGCATCTGGTGAGACAAGGTCTTTCATAGCCCAAGCTGGCCTCAAATTTGCCATGTAATTGAAGCTGACCTTGAACTCCTAAGCTTCCTGCCATCATCTGCCAACTGCTGGAGATTTCAGGAGATGCCATCACACTTGGCTAACAACTGACTCCCGCAAGCAGGTGCAGGGTGCTCCAGCACAGATCTTCTGGCGTGGCTGGGGCTCTGGGACCCCTGGTTGGGGCATGGGGCTTCCTGGAGAGGGGCTCACAGAAAAGCAGATCAGAAAATCCAGGTACAAGACATACCCTGAGCAAAGCCGTGACCTTTTCCCTTTGCACTGTGAGGAAGTGTGTCAGAGACTTAACTCCTCTTCCCAACCACATGTCAGCCCCAGCCAGGACACTCAGATAGATCTGTGGAACTCAGCTGGCCTGAGCCAGCTCTGGGCACTAAGTAAGAGATGGGCAAAGATGACAGAGTCTCACCTTGTCCTCTGGGGTCCCTCTCCCCATTCAACCTTTTTGCCATCCGTATCTCTACTCTCCTCATTTGCCATCAAAGGCTGTTTCTCTCAATCTCTCTCTCTCTTTCTCTCTCTCTCAATCTCTCTCTCTCTCTCTCTCTCTCTCTCTCTCTCTCTCTCTCTCTCTCTCCTCTCTCCTCTCTCTCTTTTTATTGTTGTTTTGAGATGAGGTCTTACAATGCTGCCCAGGTTGGCCTGGAATTCCTGGGCTCACAGGATTCTACCTCAGTCTCCTTAATAGCTGGGCTACAGGCACGGTTGCTTTATTAGAGCCTTAGCTCTAGAGCGCCCTCAAGTGACAAGAAGCCATCACAGGCCATGACCCAAATGATTACTCTGCATTGTGTGTGATTCAGTGGTCTGCCCAGAAGAGTGTTAAGATGTTTACCTCCCGTATTCTAAGTGACTTCCACTTACAGACTCTCCTGGGACTTTCTTGCATGCTTGAGCCTGTCTCTTTCCTAACAGCTGCTATGGCTGAGACCTTTCCTAGGTTGTGGACATCTTCCTACAGAGAAGCTTCGAGCTCTGTGCTGAGGCAGATCCTGACTTGGAGCAGAGGGGTTTAATATTCATCTGTATTTGGGGGTGGGGCTGTTGCCACCATGGACCCAAGTCTTCCTAGTCCCTACTCTCCCTTGCATCTTGATGGAAACCACACTGTGGTCTCATCCCTGGAACCTTTCTGTGAACCACTGCCTGAAAATTTCTGAGGACGAAGAGCCTGGGGGAACCAGAAGGCCACTCAGCACCCAGGGTGGTGTCGGATCCCAGGGGATCCAGATACAGCCTAAGGTCACACCTCCAGGCCTGGTCAGACCGCCTTGTGGAAATCTGCCCTTGCTGCCCAGCACCCAGGCCATTTGCCTGGCGGGTGAGATTCCTGACCCTGCACTATTTTCAGCCCAAGTAAGACCGAGATTTTCCACTCCCAGCCTCAGACCATTGTCCAACAGTGACGTGAGGTGACCGGCCTGTGCTCAAAATATCTCCTCTTATCCTCAGGGCCTCCCTGCCTGCTCTCCACCCAAACATCACTTCCTAGGGCTGTTGACTCCTGAAGGCCACTGTAAAAGGCACATGAGCCACTGGACAGGAGCCTAGAGGTTATCCAGCCTAGGTGCAGACCTTCTCAAAGCCAGACAGGAGTGGAGAGGGGTGAGGCTGTATCCAAGGTCAGTTGGCAGGTCATTGTGATGCCTGGGCATAGGCCAGGGGCTCAGGCTGCTACTGTTGCTGTGCCACCACCTCCAGTGCAGGTCAGTAACTTCGTGGGAATCCCATGACCCCCTCATACTGCCCAGCGCTTCCTCCCTGAGCCCGAGTTGTGGCCAGAGACTCAGCACAAGAGACCAGAGGAGAGCAAAGTGAATGAATAGAGTAAATGCTAGCTGGTCTCTGAAGACACTGGTCTCCATGAGCACCAGCTGAGCAGGTGTGGCACCGGGAGCCTCTTCTTTGGATGATCGAGGATAGATGGAGCAGGGAGGGGCCTCCCGAGGACACTGCTGCTCTTGCCCTCCAAGGTCAGGAAAGACCCTAGGACAATGTTCCCACCATGTATATAGACGCTCCCGTCTCAGTCCAGACCAGACCAGTACACCACCCATCTACGATTTTGTCCTGAAAGATTTTTGACTCATCTGTTTAGAACAGGCTCATGGGGGGCCTGTTACTTATCCTTCAGGCCCAGCCCACAAGGTAGACTTTATCAGCCCTGTTTAACAGCTGAGGAATGGGGAGCCAGGAGTGTGGTGAGCGTTTGGTCTAGGTTGGCTCTAGGAGCCCAGCAGCAGGTGGCTGAATCCGAGTCCTGGTCCCCTTATGTCCTAGGATTTCTTTTTCTCGTATTCCACAGTCCTGCAGGACAGGAGGATCTGTAAATCCTCCTTCCTGAGAGTCAGTCAATGTGGGCATGGGGTTGGAGTAGAGATCTAGTTTGAAGATACTTCACACAGGGCCTTAGGGGGCTCGGCTAAGTGCTCAAGGACATGCACACACAACACTTAGTGGTACACCTACCCCTGGGTCACTCACTCACCATGTCCATTGTCCTGTGTTATAATGGCTCTGAGAGGGCTGGGCCCCCTCACCTCTGTATCCGCAGTATGTGTGGGCTACACCAGGTAACAATTTGGCAAGTTTTTTTTTTTTTTTGGTCTTTTTTTTTTTTTGAGACAGGGTCTCCCTGTAGCCCCAGCTGTCCTGGAACTCACTCTGTAGACCAGGCTGGCCTTGAACTCACAAAGACCCGCCTGCCTCTGCCTCCTGAGTGCTAGGATTAAAAGTGTGCGCCACCACGCCAGCCCAATTTGGCAAGTTTTAATGTGTCACCTGAGGCCACTCACCTGCCTGTCTGCCTAGAGGCTTTGCTACATTCTAATTCTTTCTCAGGCAAGAGATTTCTTGGCCACACCTTCAAGACACAGCTATCAGCTGTCCACTGAGGATTGCCAAGCCCACTAGGATTTTAGTTCTGAGGGCAGGGTGACTGTGGTTCTCCCTGGCATCCAGCAACCAAAAGATAAAGGGACTCTACTGCCACTACACTGCCATACAGTGGAACACTGGCCGCCCCTACCTCTCATGGATGCAGAGGACAGTTTAGCCAGGCTGACCTGTCTACAAGCTATGCTTGTACTAGGGAAATAGAAAAGAGAATGGAGGGGTTGGAGAGATGGCTACGTTTTGAAGAGCTGGGTGTTCTTCCAGAGGACCTGGGTTCAATTCCTAGCACCCATGTGGTGGCTAACAACCATCCATAGAGGGGATCCATGCCCTCTTCTGGACTTCACAGGCACTGCATGACACAGGCGTACTTATACACATGCAGGCAAAACACTCATACACATAAAAATATAAAAATTAATTAATAAAAATATTTTTAAAGAATGTAGAATGGAGCTCCAGTGTTAAAATCTGTCTTCCTGTGTGCCATGCCCACGTGACTTAAGTGAGCTGCTTCAGCTCTCTGAGCCTCAGTTTCCCCATTATTGACAAGCGGCTCTGCCCAGCCAGTTTTTGTTCAGAAGATACTTTCCTGGTTTCCCCGGTTTCTGCTTTAGCTTAGCTGGATGTCCCTCTTGGCTCTGTCCCAGGCAGGAACAATTGGCCAGTCACTCATCAAGCCAAACCCTGTCCCCGGGGCCTCCACCCACCAAGTTGGACTATTGTCAGCAAGGGAGACAAGAAACGACTTTCCACTCTCAGCACAATGACCACTCTGGACCCATTGTCCAGCAGTGACATGGGGAATCCGCCTACCCCCAAAATATCCCTGTGCCCACCTCAGGACCTCCTTGCCCTGGTTCTCACCTTCCCACTGACATCATTTCCTGGGGCTGCTGACTCCTGATGGCTACAAAACTCAGACATCCTTCCTTGTTTGGCTATTTCTTGGGACTGGAGGTCCAGAAACGGCAGTGTCCTGTCCAAGGCCACACAGCAAACAGGGTAGAATCCACACGTGCTCAAGGTCACATAGAAGTCAAGTGGAGCCTAGACAGGAGCTCAGGGCTCTCTAGCTGCTCCTCCTAACTCGTCCGCAGTCATCAGCTCTAGCCTGGGCCCCTGGAATTAAGAGCTTTGTGTGCTAAAGCCCACGGCAGGTGTCCTAGAAGCCAGGTGGAGGAGATAGAGGTCCTGGGGCTGGATTTTTGGTTCTGACTTTTGAGCAATGTTCTCCTCCATGCAGTATCTTTTTTTGTTTGTTTGTTTGTTTGTTTTTTTAACCAAATTTAACTATTCAGAACAGAATAGGTCCTCCCAAAATTCACCTGTTGAAACTCTCTCTTTTTTTTTTTTTTTTTTTGGTTTTTTTTGAGACAGGGTCTCCCTTTAGTCCCAGCTGGCCTGGAACTCGCTATGTAGACCAGGCTGGCCTTGAAGTCACAGAGATCTGCCTGCCTCTGCCTCCCAGTGCTAGGATTAAAGGCATGCGCCACCATGCCTGGCGTGTTAAAATTCTAATGGCCAACCAGACGTGATGGCACATGCATGGCGGTGTAATCCCAGCGCTAAAGAAGTAGAGGCAGGAAGATCAGGAGTTCAAGGCCATCGCTGGTTGACTATACAGACAATTAATTTGGGAGCAGTCAGAGCTAGAACCCTCATGAATGGACTTAGTTACTGTATCAGCCAGCTTTCTGTTATTGTAGCAAAATACTTGGGGTAATGGCTTTCGAAGGAGAAAGGTTTCTTGGGATTGGTGGGGTTGCTTGTTTGTTTTTTGGTTTTGTTTTCTTGAGGACCATCCCAGTAGCCCAGGCTGCACGATTCTCCTGTCTCCACTCCGAGGGTGCTGGGATTAAAGGCATACGGCATCATGTCCAAGTAGGAAAGATTTCTTTCGAGTCACAGCTGTAGAATTTTCAGTCCGGGATAGGTTTATCTGTGCTTCCAGGCTGGGCTGCACATAATGAAGGAAGCATGTGACACAGGAAACCCATTCACTTCCTGCTGGGGAAAGGAGAGAAGGAAGAGGAAGGGGGTCGGATCTCACTGTCCTCTTCAAAGGCATCCCCCATGACCTAAGATCTCCCGCTAGGCCCTACCTCCCACGGTTCTAACTACCTCCCAACGAGTTGGGCTGGACACCAAACATTTGGAGGAACGTCCTGGATTCAAATGTCATTAAGAAAAGGACCCTGCCAGGTCCAGCAAGATGGCTTGCCAGGTCAGGACGCCTGCTGCCAAACTTGATTACCTGAGTTTGATCACCAGGACCCACATGGTGGAAAGAGAACCAACTACTTCAGTGAGCTGTCCTCTTGACGCCCAAGTGTGCACTTTGCATTAATACACAGACAGACACACACAGACACAGACACAGACACACACACACACACACACACACACACAAATAAAATAGATAAATGTAATTAAAACAATTTTTAATTTTTATTCTATGTATATGAATGTATTGCCCACATGTCCACATGTATGTAAGTGTACCCATGCCACGCAATGTCCACAGAGGTCAGAAGAGGGCGTTAGATCCCCTGGAACTGGAGTTATAGACTATTGTTCACTGTCATGTGGGTGCTGAGAACTGAACCCCAGGTCCTCTGCAAGAGCAGCCAGTGCTCTTAACTGCAAAGCCATCTCTTCAGCACCCCCCCCACACACACTTTTTTTAAATTTTTTTTTTTTTTTTTTTTTTTNTGCCACCACACCTGGCCCTTCGTGGTAACATTCTTTTTTTTTTTTTTGAGACAGGGCCTCCCTTTTAGTCCCAGCTGGCCTGGAGCTCACTCTGTAGACCAGGCTGGCCTTGAACTCCCAGAGATCCACCTGCCTCTGCCTCCTAAGTGCTGGAATTAAAGGCGTGTGCCACCACGCCCATCCCTAAAACAGCTTTTTAAGGAACCATGCGATGATACAATAGAAGCTGGTATTCTACAACTGGGAAGAAAGCGCTCACCAGAACCCAGCCATGTGACCTCAGCCCTCCAGTCTCCAGAGCGCTCACTGTGGATAAACCACCACGCCTATGACCTTTCGTTACAATGCCCTCAGAGAAGACAGCAGCTTTGTCTTGTGCTGAGCTGGAGTTCAAGGAAGAAGCTAGGAAGAGGAAGAGCCTGGGAGACATGGGGCCACGGGGGCAGGGGTAGGCTTGAGCCCAGGCCACCATCACCACCACCCCAAGGGCTACAAACGGTTTCTTATCTAACAGAGAGTCAGAATGTCTCTCCTGGGTTTCTGAACAGTAGAGACACAGTAAACTGCTTTGCTTTCATTCCATTAGGCTTGGCTGTTGGCTGCTGAGTGATTCCCCTTTCCAGTCCACAGACTATGCTGTTGGCAAACTCTAATACTCTGAGTCACTTTGGGTAACAGATAAAGTTCAGTAGAGTTTAAGATTTCAGCCCTTACATGATTCAGTGCTCAGTCCTCCTCCTGGGGTATCTCCCTATCATTCTTCTTCGGGGTCCCTTTCTTCTCTGGCTGCAAGGCATTTGAGGAAGGAAGGAACTGTCAACAGCAGTAAAACAAAGGCCTGGTTAAAAGCTGCCTGACTTCTTTGCAGAGACTTTTCTACTCAGGTGAAGCCAGGATTCCTGAGTTCATTGCAGAAAAGAATTTCAGGGGCAGGGCCTGGAGAGATGGCTCAGTGCATAAGAGCACTGGCTGCTCTTGCAGAGGACCCCGGTTCAGTTCCCAGCATGCACATGGTGGCTAACAACTGTCTATAACTCCAGTTCCAGGGAATCGATGCCCTCTTTGGGCCTCCATAGGCATTCCACACATGAGTACACTTACATACATGCAGGTAATACACTCACACACAAAAATAAATGAATTAAAAATAATTTCAGGGCCATCAAGATGGTTTAACAGGTAAAGAAAGGTACCTGCTGCCAAGCCTAATGATTTGAGGCAGATTCCTGGCACCCACGTGGTAGGAGAAAACTGACTCACAGGTTGACCCTGATATCCACACGTGTGCCATGGCATGCACATGCATGTGCACACACACACACGCCTGCAGAAAATAAATGTAAAATGTAATTTAAAAAAATTAACAACAAAAAATCTGGGCATTGTGATGCATGCCTTTAATCTCAGCACTTGGGAGGCAGGTGCAGGCAGATCTCTGTGAGACTGAAGCATTCCTGGTCTATGTATCAAGTTCCAGGCCAGCTGTCTCAAAAAATAAAGAACAAGCAAACAAACAAAATTAATAAAAAAGAATTTCAGGATGAGCCAGTATCAACTAGAGTTGAGTTTTATTAGGAGAGTTTAATACATATTAAGCATGAGGGGCTAGTAGAAAGGCCTGGCTGTTGAGATGCCTGAGTGGTTAAAGGCACCTGCCACCAGGCCTGATGACCTGAGTTCAATCCCCAGGACCCACATGGTGGAAAGACAGAATTCACTCCTACAAGTTGTACACACAAACACACAGACACAGACACAGACACACAGACACACACACACACACACACACACACACACACACACACACACAGAAGCTGAGGATGTATTTCAGTTGGTAGAGTGCTTGCCTAATATGCACAAAGCCATTGATTTTATCTCTAGCACCACGTAAAACCAGGCCTGGTGGTACACGCCCATAATCGCAGCACTCAGGAGATGGAAGCAGGAGGCTCACAAATCTAGTGTCTTCCATGGCTATAAAATGAGCTTGAGGCCAGCTTGGGCTGCATGAGGCCCTGTTTCAAAAGAATATTTAAATAGATAATTATATGTACAATTTTGTGTATTCTAAATTTATATCAAAAAGGGTTACTAGAAATAGATAAGATCATAGAGTGGCTCCTGTATACATTGGATAGGATTCCAGCTGATGTGCTAAAAACCTAGGTCACTAGGGTTCCATGTAATGTAAGATGTTTTTACTGCAAACAAAAGTTTATAGCTTTGTTCGTGAAATTCCCAGACAAATATTGGGGAAAAGAACAAGTCCATATTCAAAGGTCAGCCCTTAAGCCTGGTTCATTGCTAGTTAACATTCTTATTTGAAAATATATTTAGATCAAAAGAGTGTTATCTTGGGGGTTGGAGAGATGGCTCAGGAGTTTAAGAGCTTGTTCTGCTCTTGGAGAGGGCAGGATCTGAGTTAAGTTCCTAGCACCCATGTCTGGTGGCTCATGACCACTTATAATTCAGCTCCAGGGGGATATAACACCCTCTTCTGACATCTTTGAGCACCTGTGTACACATGTGCACAGACCCAAAGATAGATACACAAATAAAAACTTAAAAAACAAATTTAAAAAATTTGTTCTATGTGTATGAATATTTTGCCTGCATGTATGTTATCATACCACCTGTGTGCAGTGCTTTTAGAGGCCAGAAAAGGGAATTGGACCCCCTTGGAACTGGAGTGGTTGTTAGCTGCCATGTGGGTGCTGGGAACTGAACCTGGGTCCTCTGGAAAAGTGGCCAGTGCTCTTAACCAATGAGCCATCTCTCCAACCCTCCAGGAGAAAAAAAAAAACCTTAAAAAAGAAGTCTTGCTGGGTGTGGTGGCGCATGCCTTTAATCTTAGCACTCAGGAGGCAGAAGCAGGAAGATCTCTGTGAGTTCGAGGCAGCCTGGTCTACAGAGTGAGTTCTAGGCCAGCTGGGGCTACAGGGAGACCCTACCAAAAGATAAATAAATAAATAAATAAATAAATAAATAAATAAATAAATAAGTCTAGCCAGGCATGGTGCATACACCTTTAATCCCAGCACCTGGGAGGCAGAGGCAGGCAGATCTCTGTGAGTTCAAGGCCAGCCTGGACTACATAGTAAGCTCCAGGCCAGCTGGGACTAAAGGGAGACCCTGTCTCAAAAAGACCAAAAATAAATAAATAATAAATAAATAAACAAACAAGAAGTCTTTTCGTTGTACCCATTCTCCAGTCACTCCATTTAGAAGGGGCACAGCTTTCCTGCTGCGACCCTGATATCAGTAGTCTCCGTAAGGAATTGTCCTGGAGTGCCCAATCACTTAAATGCAGTGAGAAAGTACCCATCTCCTTCCTACTCCAGCTCTCACACCAGTTTGAGACCATGCAAAGCTGTGTTCAGCGCATGGACCCCTGTGACCAGCCTGGAAGCAGGGTCAGTCAGGGTGGAAGGCTACAGACAGTAGAGCTAACAAACTCCAAGATGTCTAACCTAGTTGTTTTTAGGCTTTTTTTAGACAAGGTCTCACTATGTAGCTACAGCTGTCTTGGAACTGGCTGTATAGACCAGGTTGCCCTTAGGCTCACAAAGTTCTGCCTGCCTCTGTTTTCAGAGTGCTGTGATTAAAAGCATGTGCCTAGCCTAGGCTTGCCTCTTTTTCTTTTATTTCCTTTTCTTTCTTTCTTTCTTTCTTTCTTTCTTTCTTTCTTTCTTTCTTTCTTTTTCTTTCTTTCTTTCTTTTCTTTCCTTCCTTCCTTCCTTCCTTCCTTCCTTCCTTCCTTCCTTCCTTCCTTCCTTCCTTCCTTCTTTCTTTCTTTCTTTCTTTCTTTCTTTCTTTCTTTCTTTCTTTCAATAGGGTTCCATGTAGCTCAGGCTGGCCTCAAACTTGCTATGCAACTAAGGATGTCCCTGAACTTCTGTTCTTCCTGTTTCATCTCCCAAATGCTGGGAATACAAGAATGTACACAAGTCCAAGTTTATGAGGTGCTGGGACTGAACCCTGCATGCTAGACAAGCACTCCACTGATTGAGCTTCACTAAGTCCTTGACGCATCTTAGAAAACTACAGCACTGGGGCTGGAGAGATGGCCTAGCGGTTAAGAGCGCCGACTGCTCTTACAGAGGACCCGGGTTCGATCCCCAGCACCCACATGGCGGCCAAGAGCCGTCTGGAGCTCCAATTCCAGGAGAACTCCAGCTCCAGGGGAATCCGAGACCCTCTTCTGACCTCCGCGGCGTTGCACGACACGGGTGCACAGACTTGCATGCAGGCAGTACATTCACACACATACAGAACTAAATAAAATTAATAAAAAAAAAAAAAAAAAAGAAAGAAAACTACAGCACTTTGGGGCTGGAAAGATAGCCTAGTGGTTAAGAGTGCTGACTGCTCTTGCAGAGGACCCGGGTTTGATCCCCAGCACCCACATGGTAGCTGAGAACCGTCTTTAACTCCAGTTCCAGGGGAATCCAACGCCCTCTTCTGACCTCCATGGCATTGCACAACATGGGTGCACAGACCTACATGCAGACAGTACATTCATACACATTAAAAAAGAAAGAAAGAAAGAAAGAAAACTACAGCACTTTATCCCTCCAGTCCTTAGACATTTGTCCTAGAATCCAAGACCAAATGAATGACAAGTGACAGCATAAAGAGTGGCTCCTCGCTATGGGATTAAAGTGCTAGACCATGGGCTGGAGCGATGGCCTGGCGGTTGAGAGCGCCGACCGCTCTTGCAGAGGACCCGGGTTCGATCCCCAGCACCCACATGGCAGCCGAGAGCCGTCTGAAGCTCCAATTCCAGGAGAACTCCAGTTCCAGGGGAGTCCGGCGCCCTCTTCTGACCTCCGCGGCATTGCACGTCACGGGTGCACAGACTTGCATGCAGGCAGTGCATTCATACACATACGGAAATAGATAAAATTAAAAAAAAAAAATTTAAAAAAAAAAAAAATAAAGTGCTAGACCAGTCTTTATGAACAAATAAAAACCCTGCCTGGGCTGGTACACCGTGTGCTGTCTGGATGAATGTGTGCTTCTGTGTTGTGTGCTGTGTTGTGTGCTGAGTGACTAGAGCATGAGAGAGGGGCAGAGCAGACTGCTGGGGACAGAAGGCATCAGTGGGCAGACAGCCTGTGTGCAGGAGATCAGAGCTGGACCTTGAACACAGCCTGTGTGCAGGAGATCAGAGCTGGACCTTGAACACAGCCTGTGTGCAGGAGATCAGAGCTGGACCTTGAATACAGCCTGGGTGCAGGAGATCAGAGCTGGACCTTGAACCTTGAGGATTACCAGGAGGTCACACTAAAACCAAGAGATGGAGCTGTAAATTTGGCTCAGTTGGTAGGGTGCTTGCCTGGCAGGCATCAAGCCTTGGGTTCAGTCCCCAGCACCCCATGAACTAGGTATGATAACACAAACCTTTAAACCTAGTTAGAGCCCAGCCTGGGATACATGAGACTCTGCCTGTCTCAAACAAATAAAAACCGAGGGCAGGGGCTGATAAATGAGAAAGCTGACAACTTGACATTTCGGCCTGGGACCCACAGAGTGGAAGGAGAGAATCGACTCTCAAAAGTTGTCCTCTGCCATCCACAATAAACAAACAAATGTAGTAATAATAAACCAGGAAAAACAGAGGCTAGGAATAGGGGGAGGGGGTGATGGGAAGAGAGATGTAGACAGGATCTAGTTGCAATCTCTCCTTTTCCTTCTTCACTGCACACATTCCTCCTTTTTGCACATCCTGGCAACAAAGGGATGCAGATGGGGGCAGTCCAAAGCTTGGCTTCTGCCCATGTGTTAGATCTTAGGGCTGGCTGTAAGCTAGATGGCTGTGCTTAGTCAATGGGTGGCCCAGGGTTTGTTTGTTTTTTTTTTTTTTTCATGCTGCACTGCTGCCCTCTGGTGGTCAAATCTCCCTATGGTGCCATAGTTGAAAATGGGATCTTCTGTCTGTGGATGGATAAATGACTAGGTTGGCAGTCAGGGTGCTGCTGGGTAAGAGTTGAGAGTGGAATGGGTCAGAGGATAGAGACAGAGAACATGGTATGTTTTCTGTGACTTGCCAACCAGGCAGCACTGGCTGGCCTTGCCAAGATGTTTGTCTCCTGTGCTCCTCCAAGCCAGGGATACAGGTTCTGTCCTGTCCTGGGCACTCTTGTCAGCGGAAGATCACTACTCAAAGCCCAGGCTTAGGGATAGGACATGTCTTTCCCTCAGCTCACAGCCATGGAAGTGTGCACCAGGACCCTGCTGCACTCTGGGCATCGTCTCTCCGCCTCCTTTCAGTGACAGCATCTCTACCAGAGACCCCACCCTCTCTGCATTCGTAGAGGTCTTTGTCTTCTCACAGCAGCCCCCCCGCCCCAAAGCTGCACGCCATGCTCTGGTTACTGTGACTGGCACAGCTGTCCTGACAGCCTGTGATGCTCTCTGGGCAGAAGTTAGCCTTCATCCTGTAATTTGGAAAATGCATCTGACTGATGTAGAAGGGGAAGCTGTGGGGAGGGGCAAAGAGCTCAAAGGTGAAGAAGAAGCCTCAGCCAGAGCTCCAGGCCCCACCTTCCTCCCTCCAGTGGGCGTTTCTCACGCCCTTGTCGGCCATCTTGGAAAGCCTTCAAGCCCCACCTCGCACAGCCTTGTATATGAATCCCAACTCGCTCGTCTATGCTGCTTCTCTGGGTCAGTGGCACTCATGTGTCTAATTGGCTTTCACCATCCATCTCCTGCTAGAATGAAGTTCCTGGAAGGAAACTCCTTTGTCTTCTGTGCCCAGAATAGTGCCTGGCCTGTAGCTGTGTTAGAAATAAAATCTGAGGTTCAAGGGCCTCACAAAGAACATGCAAAGTGAAAGTAAGTCGGCAAGGCAGATTTTACTTTTTTCGGGGTGCAGTGTGGACATTCAGATCTGGCAAACACACCAGTCCTGGAAGTTTAACCAGGAGGACTGTTTTTCCCAATTGGCTGGGGTCGGACCTCACAGTCTTTCCCAGAGGACTCATTTTTAAGACCTGTACAAAGGAATGGGGATGAGTGTTGACCAAAGAGGAAGAAGGACTACATCACCCCAGGGGGAATGCATCAGGGTCTTTTGGGGTATATGGGGGATTAAAAGGTTAGACTTCCTTGTCATAAACCAAAAGTTTTACAGGGTTTGAAAGAAAAGACCAATATTAATACAGTTCATACTAAGGAATGAATGGAACACATTGAATGTATAGGTTATTTTCTTTGTGGCTGTGACAAAATGCCTAGTAAACGCAATTTAGGGGAAAAGGATATACTTTGGCTCACAGTTTAAGAGGGATACAGTCCACCGTGGCAGGCAGGCATGGGGGAAAGGCCTGGTGGCCAAAGCATGAAGTGAGTGGTCACATTGTGTTTGCACCCAGGAAGCACAGAGATTAATGATGATGCTCAGCTCCCTTCCTCCTTTCATCCAATTTAAAATCCCAGTCCATGGGGTGGCACCACCCATATCCAAGGTGGGTCTTCCCACCTCATTTAATCTTCCTCCCTTACAGAGCTAATAAAAAAGGATGTGGTACAATCCCAGTATTCAGGTAATGAAAACAGAAAGATCGGAAGTTCAGGATCATCTTTGGCTGCATAAAATAGTTTGAGGTTGCCAGGCATGGTGGTGTATACCTTTAATCCCAGCACTCAGGAGGCAGAGGCAGGTGGATCTCTGCGAGTTCAAAGCCAGCCTGGTCTACAGGGAGACTCTGTCTCAAAAGTACCAAAAAAAAAAAAATAGTTTGAGGTTAGCCTGGGCTACATGAAACCCTATCTCCAAAAAAGAAGGTGTGGGGGGAACCAGGCGTGATGGTGCACACTATTTAAGTGTGGCACTCAGAAAGCAGAGCCAGGTGGATTTCTATGAGTTCTGTGAGACCAGCCTGGCTTACATATCGACTTCCAGGCCAGGGGAGGCCACAGGAAGACCTGTCTCAAAACAATAACAACAAAAAGCAAACAAGATAAAAAGGTGGAGGCAAGATGGTATCAAGCCTGATAATCTGAGTTCAATCACCAGGACCCATGTTGTGGTAGAAGAAGAGCACTGACTTTCTACACATTTTCCTCTGCTCTCTACGTGGACGTTGTAGAACACTCTTGGGGATTCATTCTCATCTTTCCTTAGTAAATTTATGTTCCCTCTGCTCAAACAAACAAAACGAGACAGGAATTTATTTATTTGTTTGTTTATTTATTTATTTGTATGAAAGTTTTGTCTGCGTGTGTAAGTGCATCACATGTGTGCAATGCTTACAGAGACCAGAAGGGGGCATCTAATCACCTGGAACTGGAGTTACAGATGGCTGTTAGCTGCCACGTTGGGTCTGGGAATCAAGCCTGGGTCTTCTGGAAGGGCAATAAGTGCTCTTAACTGCTAAGCCATCTCTCCACCCCCAAGGCAGGGATCTTATAATTCTTCTTTTCAGCAAATTTATTTATTTATTTATTTATTTATTTATTTCTATTTTATATGCATGTATGTATGTATTATCTGCATGTATGTAAGTGTATCTACATTGTGCATGCCCACAGAAGTCAGAAGAGGACATCAGATCCCCTGGAACTGGAGTTATAGACAGTGGTTAGCTGCCTTGTGAGTGCTGGTATTCAAACCTGGGCCTTCTGCAAGAACAGCCAGTGCTCTTCACCTCAGAGCTGTCTCTCCAGCTCCCTTATCAGCAAATATTTAACAAGTATCTAATATGTGCCAGGTACTTTCAGTATATCCGGAGATAAATCATTAGTGAATAATAATAATTAAAAAAAATAAACAGCACTCAGGAGACAGAGGGAGACCGATCTCTGTGGGTTCCAGGACAGCTGGGGATACAGGGAGACCCTGTCTCAAAAAGACAAAAAAAGCCGGGTGTGGTGGTGCACCTTTAATCCTAGCACTTGGGAGGCAGAGACAGGCGGATCTTTGTGAGTTCAAGGCCAGCCTGGTCTACAGAGTGAGTTCCAGGACAGCTGGGGCTACAGGGAGACCCTGTCTCGAAAAGACAACAACAAAAAAAAGACAAAAATCAAAGATGCTGCCTGTGCCTCTACAGGGAGAAAGGCTGGGGCATGGTGGCTTACCCCCTTTAATCCCAGAATTTGGGCAGCAGAAGCAGGTGGAATTCTGAGTTCAAGGCCAGCCTGATCTAGATTCTGAGTTCTGAGCCAGACAGGGCCCCATAATGAGACCCTGTCTTACAAACAAAGCCAAAAAATGCCTGGCAAAATAAAAAAGAACTAATAAGAAATTGTTATCATCTACCCCCTGGTTCTGGAATTACCAGCATGTGCCACCCTGCCTGGTTTCAGTCAGTGGTGGGAACTGAACCCAGAGCTTCCTGCATGCTATGTGAACATTCTACCAATTGAACTGCACCCTCATGTTTTTCTTGTTTTTTTTTTTTTTTTTTTTTNGAGTTCTGAGCCAGACAGGGCCCCATAATGAGACCCTGTCTTACAACAAAGCCACAAAATGCCCTGGTTCAAAATAAAAAAAGAACTATAGAAAATTGTTATCATCACCCCCTGGTTCTGGAAATTACCAGCTGTGCCACCCCGCATGGTTTCAGTCATTTTGGTCGGGACTGAACCCAGAGTTCCTGCATGGCTATGTGAACATTCTCCCAATTGAACTTGCACCCTATGTTTTCTTGTTTTTTTTTTTTTTTTTTTTTTTGAGGCAAGATCTCTGGTAGCCCGTACTGGACTTCCACGAGCTGTACAGCTAAAGATGACTTGGAACTTCTGACCCTCCTACCTCCACCTCTCAAATGCTGTGATTACAGATGTGGAATCAGGACCTTGAAGAGCCCTCACAGTTTGTCCAACTGGTATGGGTGGGGGGAGGGGTGGATAAAGCCCAGTTGCCATGAAGGTCCTGGGTTTCAGAGGGGCCTGGGCAGAGTGAAGGTGAGGACTCTGTCCCTACCAGTCACAAGCCAGTCCCAGGGCAGCTGGTTATTGATTTGACCTATACCTTTTCCCTCTTCCCCTGAATTCCCCTATGATGGCCTTTTAATTGGGTCCATTTGTTCCAAGACCATGGGCTGGTCTGAGCAGACACCAGATTATTTGTCCATTATTAAATAGATTAGGAAATGGGTCTCTCTCTTGGACTGCCAGAGAAATGAGAGCAGCTGCACAGTGTCCCTGAGGAGGTCAGCCTCAGCCCAGTCTGCCGGAGCACCTCGCCGTCCCTGCCAGCCTTGGCCTGCAGGGCTCTTCCTCTGCCCTGCCCACTCCGAGTGGCTTTCCGTTAACTGTTCAGTGCTCACAGTTTGATGACGTCGAAGGTACTGTTCCCAGAAATGTCTCACAGCATGTGATGACTATGTTCTCTTTCTTATAGAACTTTTTGTTTTTCCCAGAGTTAATCACTTCCAAAGAGGGACATGGTCCTAAAGGCAGAACGTATGGTGGGAAGAGATGAAATGAAGGAGGAAGGAAGGGAAAGAAGAAAAATGGAAAGAAGAAGCAAGAATAAAGAAGGAAAAGAAAGAAAAGGACAAAGAAAGAAAGAGAAAGGGAAAAAGAAGACGGAAAGAAAGAGGAAGAGAAAGAAACAGAACAGGAGGAAAGAAAAAAAAGAAAGAGAAAGAAAGAAAAGGGAAGGAAGGACAGAAAAAAAGAAAGAAAAACGGAAAAAGAAAAGAAAAGGGAGAAAAACAGAAACGGGAAGAAGCAGGAATGAAAACACGAGAAAAAGAAAAAGGGACGAAACAAAGGAATTAAAAAGTTAGTATTAAAGTAGAAAGAAACCCTTAAACAGTACCTTGTTAACTATGATCGGTCTCAGTGGTATTAGGTAGTGCTTGCTGTGTAAAGCATATGCGAACCAGAGTTACCTAAAGAAGACCTGAGTTCGAATCTCCAGCACCCAAGTAAAAAGCTGTGTGTGGTGATATCCACCTATAACCCCAGTTCTGTGGGTAACGGAGACAGGAGGATCACTCTGGCTTCTGCCACCCTAGTTTCACACATGGGAGAGACACGGTATCAAAGGAATGAGGCAGCGTGCTAGAGCAGGCACCCAAGGCCTCCTTCGGCCTCCTTTTGTGCATGTGCATACACTACACAGGCAGAAAAAGAGAGAGAGGAGCACTTGTAAGCTCTGTTATGAATAATCCCCTGAATCCTGCTGCTAGTCTGAAGCTATTATACATACTAGAACATAACATACAGGTAACAATGTTAATCTCACCAGGAGCCAAGATTTTCAAGATAAAAGATATAAACGAAAATCAGAGGGGGCTGGAGAGATGGCTCAGCAGTTCAGGAGACAGGCTCTGCCAGAGAACCTCAGGTTTTCCGTTCCCCAGCAACCCATGGTGGGACTAAGAACCACCCCTATGCCAGGCGTTGGGTGTGGCACCAGCTTTTGATCCTGACCACTCAGGAGGAAGAGGAGGCGGATTTCTGTGAGTTCATAGGCCAGGGACTGTTTCTATATTTAGCCAAGTTGCCAGGCCAGGCGGGGACTAACTGTGGGAGGGACCCTTCTCAAAAAAGACCAAAAAAAAAAAACAAAAAAAAAAAAAAAAAAACAAAGAAAAAAAAAAATATAAAAAAAAAAACAAAAGAAAAAAAAAAAAAAAAATAAAAAAAAAAAAAAAAAAAAAAAAAAAAAAAAAAAAAAAAAAAAAAAAAAGAGGAAGACAGGGGAGAGAAAAAACTTAGCAGGAATGAGGATGAAATATCTATAGAAGTCGAATATTTCTCTCCTTTCGTGTTTACGTCCCCCTCCGTTGGAATCACGACTCCTCCTTCCATGAATCTTATTGCTTCCTTCCTCCTTTCCTCCTTCCCTTTCCTTGCCTTCTTTCCTTTCCTTCCTTCCCTTCCTTCCTAGTATTCCAAGGTGAGGCCATGGTGCCATTTTTTATTTTTATTATCATAGCACTTGGGAAGGCTTTGAGTTCAAGGGCCCGCCTGGGCTTCATGTGAGTTCCCATGTGCAAGGAAACAAAAGGACTAAAAAAAAAAAATTTTAAAACAAACAAAACAAAACATAAACAAAACAAAGCTTGGGCATGGTTATGGGCCCCATTTTACCCTCTTAGGTCCCACGCACTCTTGGGACGCCCAGGATGTGCGGTGGATCTCTGTGAAATTTCAAGGGGCCAGGCCTGGTTTTCTACATCAGCGATTTCCAGGCCAAGCTGGGGCTACAGGGAGACTTCGTCTCAAAAAAACACAAAACAATTTCTATTTCTAAATCCTAGGCTTTCAGGCAGGAAATACATTGCTTTGTCATACAAAAAAAAGCAGGTTCTGGGACATAGACTTTAATTCAGGTTACCTTAGGAGTGCAGAGGGCCAGGGGATTTCTGTGAGTTGAAGGGCCGCGCCTGGGAGGTCTCCATAGAACCGTTCAAGCAAGCTGGGGCTACAGGAGGACCCTTTGGTGTTTAAAAAAAGGACTATTGGGGGGGGGTGCTGGAGAGAGATGCCTACGGGCGGTTTAAAGAGGTCTCCCCTTCCCTCCCAATCCCCCGACTGCTCTTACAGGATGGAACTGGGTTCGATCCAGCACCCCCCATGGCGGCCGAGAGCCGTCTAAAACTCCAAATCTCAGGAGAACTCCGCTCCAGGGTGAATCCGAGGACCCTCTTTTGAACCGCCGCGCGCATTGCAAACAGACACGGGGTGCACAGACTTGCATGCAGGCAGTACATTCAAACACATAACGAAACTAATAAAAATTAATATAAAAAAAAAAAAAAATTTAAAAAAAAAAAAAAAAAAAAAGACTGGGGGGCGGGGAGCAGGTTGTTGATACTAATAATACTGTGTTTGATTTGAAAGAGCTTTACTGATAAAATGTGGGATATTTGGGGGCTGGAGAGATTGCTCAGTGGTTAAGACCACTTGTCACTCTTTCAGAGGACCTGAGTTAGGCTCCCAGCACCCACATGGTGGCTCACGATTGCCTACGACTCCAGCTTCTGGAGATCCTATGCCTTCTTCTGGCCTCTGTGAGCAACTGTACTTACGTGCATATACCTGCACACAGACATATATACATATAAATAAAAATTAAAACAAATCTCTTAAAATATGGTAATGTCAGCCGGACATGGTAGTGCATGCCTTTAATCCCAGCACTCAGGAGGCAGAGGCAGGTGGATGTCTGTGAGTTCCAGGGCAGCTGGAGCTACAGAGAGACCTTGTCTCAAAAATACAAAAAGGGGCTGGAGAGATGACCTAGCGGTTAAGAGCGCCGACTGCTCTTACAGAGGACCCGGGTTTGATCCCCAGCACCCACATGGCATCTGAGAACCGTCTGAAACTCCAATTCCAGGAGAACTCCAGTTCCAGGGAATCTGACACCCTCTTCTGACCTCCGTGGCATTGCACGACACGGGTGCACAAACCTACATGCAGACAGTACATTCATACACATACAGAAATAAAAAAAAATACAAAAAAAAGGAAATATGGTAATGTCTAGACTGGACTGAGACAGATGTGTATCTGATATGTACCACTCTTCCTGTAACATAAAAATTATATATATTATTGAAATATCATGAGCTATTTTGATACATGGGTACATTATGTAATGATTAAATCAAATTAAGCATATTTTCTTCACATTTATCATTTTTGAGACAGCGTCTGATATATCCCAGACTGGCTTTTTTTTTTTTTTTTTTGGTCTTTTTGAGACAGGGTCTCCCTGTGCCCCAGCTGTCCTGGAACTCACTCTGTAGACCAGACTGGCCTTGAACTCACAAAGATCCGCCTGCCTCTGCCTCTCAAGTGCTATTTTGTATCAGAGGATGACTTTGAACTTCTGATCCTCCTGCCTCTACTTCCTGAATGCGGGATTGTGGGTATATTACACTAAACCTGGTTTAATGTACTGCTAAGGACTGAGCCCAGAGCTTCATGCATGCTAAGCAAACACTCTACTGCAGGACAGCAGTCCTGGATTCAGGTGTATCTAGCACATATGAAAGCACAATCTGCCTAGCACATTCAGCAATGCTCTAGTACAGGGCGCACCCTGTCTCCTGATGTCACTTGGCACCATGAGCAGACTTGTTTGTGTGCATGTTCCTTTCATGGGCTGGGCTGATGTGTGATGCTGTGGAGGTCCAGGATTTATCGCTGGGAGGGGGGCCATATGATGTAGAGGCTGCTTGCCCCAGAACTATATAAGCTGCTTGTTGCATTGAATAAATGGATTTGTACCCTCTGATGTGGTTCCTAGGATGTTACTGGAGTAACCCCATGCAGTACCCTCGTCAGCCTGTTCGACCGCAGGACTGATGCCCCCACACTCTACCAACTGAGTTATATCTCTAGCCTGTTGGGTGTTTCTTTGTCTGTTGTTTGTTATGAAGTAGAATTGGAATTTATTAAAAGATTTTTTTTGACACAGGGTCTCCCTGTAGCCCCAGTTAGCCTAGAACTCACTATGTAGACCAGGCTGGCCTTGATCTCACAAAGAGCTGCCTGCCTCTGCCTCCCAAGTGCTGGGATTAAAAGGTGAGTGAGTGCCTTTGAATTATGCCCAGCATTCTAAGACATGTTAACATAAAATTCAAATTCTTTTATGTTATTGTGGGAGAAGCAAACATGCCAGGCCGTGCATGTGGAGGTCAGAGGACAACTTCGTAGAGTCAGTTCTCTCCTCCATCTCTACTTGGGTTCCAGCAACTCAACTCAAGTCTCCAGGTTTGTCATCTCTCCTGCCCTTAATGTAGATTTTAAACATGAGGGGTAAGAGAAAGGGAAACTTTCAGGAAGAAAGTAGGACACACCCGAGAGCATGGGTACGGGCTTCTCGGAAGAGTCTCTTGCTTTCCTTCAACATGATCTCAATATGTATAACCCAGGTTAACCTGGAGCTCACTATGTACCACAGGCTGGCCTCAAACTCGAGGTAATCCTCCTGCATTGGCCTCTTGAGTGCTGGAATTATAGCTGTATCCCACTACAAAACCCAGAAAAATTATTATTATTATTATTATTATTATTATTGAAAGGGTCTTACGTAGCTCAGATTGGCCTTGAACTCCTGATCTTCCTGCCTCCACCTCCCAAATGCTGGGACTACAGGAGTGTGCTACCACACCTAGTTTTAACTCAGCTTCTTGTTCTGGGTGGTGATTTTGAGTTTGTGCCCTCAGTGGCTCTCCAGCCCCAGAATTCTTCAGAGGCCATGAGACCCCATGGGTAGTTTGGTCAGCAGCCCTCTGGCCTGACACCTCCTTTATCAGAAGCCCTGTTCTTTAAGGTTGCTATAGAGCCTGACAACTGTAGCAGGAGGAACGTGTGGGCACTCCATGTGGGGGTGGAGCTGCCAGGGCAGGAATTCCTGGGTCATGAATTGGTGAACTGACACTTTCGTGAGCAGCTGGAATGCGGTGAGACTGTGCAAGGGGCAATGTCCAGGAGGAGGTCCTGGCAAGACAATGGCTGACCACCACTGTTGGGCAACAAGGCAAACGGGAGCAACTGGGGGTTCCTGGGCTCCTGGAGAAGGGAGATGGGAGACACCGGGAGCGAGCGTTGGTGATTTTGAAAGAGCAGCACCCGTTCAAGCCAGAAATGGTGGCGCACGCCTTGAATCCTAGCACTTGGGAGGCAGAGGCAGGCGGAGCTTTGTGAGTTTGAGGCCAGCCTGGTCTACAGAGTGAGTTCCAGGACAGCTGGGGCTACAGGGAGACCCTGTCTCAAAAAGACAAAAAACAAAAAAAAAAAAAAAAAAAAGGAAAGCATAGAAAAAAATGCAGCCAGGCTAGGGGACAGCAGGGCCAGGGCAGGTCTCAGTAGCTGCTGGAAATGGCAGACATTGCCTATCCAGCAGCATGTTGGACAGGACAGGAGCTGGGCTCCTGCCAGGTGCTCCAGACTCTGAGGCAGAGGGCTGACAGGCTGGGAGGGGAGGAAGCAAGTTCACTGCCAGACACAGTTGAGGGAGGGCTCCTGACCTCTCCTGGGGCCTTGAGATGGGGCCTGGCTCCGGGGCCAGCTCCTGCAGCCTCCTTCCTCCCCACAAGGCCACTTACTGGCTCTGTTTCACCTCTCACTCTGCTGGCTGCTCCCCCTGGTCTCAGCTGTGGGCATCTCTTCTCCCCACCCTCACCCAGCCTGGAGGACCAACTGACCCGGTAAGTCCCCAGTCTGTGTCCCTAGCACTCTGTCTTGAGGTGGGTACTGGGACCAAATGACTCACTGAGCTAATCAGACTGAGCAGGTGTGAAGGTTGGAACTCAGGCTGCGGAGAAATCAGGGTAATGCCCTACACGTGCAGGAGGACAGTGGATGGGCAAGATAAGAAAGACAGAAGACGAGGGGAGGGTTTATGGGGAACAGTTGGGACACCCCCAGGCCCAGACCTACCCTTCATCTAGCTCCTACAGACTCTCCTAGACCCACCTGAAGAGCCAGCACCCCCTCACCCTGAAGCACCTTCTGCGGCGGCCCCAAACTCCATAGTTTCTCACTGTGAATGTCCAACGTGCACTTTTCACTGGCTTTTACAGCACACAAGTTCTCAAGGATCAGCCTTCCACCAAGGCCAGCCATTGTAGGAAGACAAACACATTAGCTTTCTTGCCTTGGAGGGGACATCTCAGAGGCATTTTCTATGCAGGCTCCCCCCCCCCCCCCAGAGTTCCCCAAAGCACTGATCCCCAGTGGTGCTTTGCTCAGTAACCACTCTGTTAGTTTCCTTCCTTCCTCTGGATCACCTCCTAAATAAACTACTTGTACTTGACCCTCTGCCTCAGGGTTCCCAGAATTCACTATCTCAGTCCCATCTGCAAGTCTGTTACTTGCTGTCCCCTCCGCAGACACAATTCAATCGCCTGCCTCTTTCCAGAGAACCCTAATCCTTCTCTAGCACTTATCCTGGGATACTCTTTTTAAATTAATTAGCTAATTTTAAAGTAATTTAAAAATTTTTCTTTGTACAAGTGTTTTGATTGCTGGTATGTTTGTTGGTATGTGTACAGGGCCCCAAAAGGCTGGAAGAGGATAACAGAGCTGCCATGTGGGCGCTGGGAGTTGAACCCAGGTCCTCTGGAAGAACAGTAAATGCTCTTAACTCCTGAGGTGCCTCTCCATTCCAAGTTAATTAATTTTAATGTATATGAGTGTTTTGCGTGCATGGATGTATGTGTGTGCAATGCCCACAGTGACCAGAAGAGGGCGTCATATCCCTGGAACTGGAGTTATACAGACTGTTTTCAACTGCCATATTGGTGCTGGGAACTGAAGCTAGGTCCTGTATAGGAGAAGCCAGTGTCCTTAGCCTCTGAGTCATCTCTCCATCCCCCTTTTAAATTATTTATTTATTTTTGCCTAGAATACTCTCGAGCCTTGATGTCCTGTTCTCCCTGCCTCCAGGCTGTGTGGGTCTCCACTGTGTCTCTCTCTCTCTGTCCCAATGCCCACCTTGTCCTGGTCTATGCACCCCTATATAGGGCACTTCTAGAGGCCAGGAACCATGAATTTCACCTTTGTGTCCCAGTTCTCTACAAAGCAGAGGCACATCACAGACATTGAAAATAAACGATGATGGTGACGGCTCTAAATCGCCAAGAATCTTGAGTTCATTCCTTTGCTCAGATGTTTACAGAGCGCTGGGTCAAGAACCTGATGAGTCACAGACACAGTGCAGCATCAGGCCAGAGTGATAGGGGCCAGACAGAGGCCAATTCTGGGGCCTTGGGAACCCAGGGGCCCTTTGTACTGCCAGTGAGAAAGGGACTAGAAAAGGCTTGACAGGAAGGTGCTTCCTGTCAAGGCTAGCCCCACCCATCCTCTTCATCTTTATAGAGTTGGAGAGTCAGAAGAGAAAGGCTTGATATCAGATAGCCCCTACCATCCAGTGCCTTCTTTCCTTCAAAGATGACATCAACCTTATTTGTCATGCCTAGTCATGTCTTTGTATGTTTTCGATATGAGTATAATATTATTTTGCATGTTTTAAAAATCTTATGTGGCCAGGTGTCATGGCGAACACCTTTAATCCCAGCACTTATGAGGCAGAGGCAGGTGGATCTCTGTGACATCCAGGCCAGCCTGGTCTACATAGTGAGTCCCAGGCCAATTGGGGCTACTAAGAAGACTCTGCCTCAAAAACAAACAATAAATAAAACCTTATGTGCATAATATTATACATATATGTGCTTAGAGCCAGCAATGTATCCTTCTCTCTATATGTACATATTTTTAGCACATTATACATGATTTTACCCTTTCTTTTTTCTTTTTTTTTGGTCTCTTTGAGACAGGGTCTCCCTGCAACCCCAGCTGTCCTGGAACTATGTAGATCAGGCTGGCCTTGAACTCATAGAGATCCGCCTGTGTCTGCCTTCCGAGTGCTGGAATTAAAGGTGTTACCACCAGACTGGGCTGTTTTTTTATTAATTTATTTATTTTTTGGTGTTTTTAAGACAGGGTCTCCCTGTAGCTCCAGCTGTCTAGAACTCACTACGTAGACCAGGCTGGCCTTGAACTCACAAAGATCTACCTGCCTCTGCCTCCTGAGTCCTGGGATTAAAGGCATGTACCACCACACCTAGCATTAATTAATTTTTTAATTAAAAATTATTTATGCTGGGCGTGGTGGCGCACACCTTTAATCCTAGCACTTGGGAGGCAGAGGCAGGCGGATCTTTGTGAGTTCAAGGCCAGCCTAGTCTACAATGTGAGTTCCAGGACAGCTGGGGCTATATTTGTGGGGGATCGACCACTCATGCCACCACACTCATGTGGAGATTACAAGACAATCTGAGGGAGTCAGTTATCTCCTTCCATTATGTGAGTCCCTAGGACTGAACTCAGATCATCAGGCCTTGGCAGCAAGTACCTTTATCCATTCACCAGCCCCAAATGACATTCATTCTTCCTTATAACTGAATAAAACTCCATGGTGTATATGTGCCATGTTTTCTTCATCCATTCATCTTTTGATGGACATCTAGAATGGTTCCATATCTTGGCTGTTATGAATCGTGCAATAATGAACATGGGTAAGCAAGAATTTATTTTGAGACAGAATCTATATGGTCCTTGATGGCCTGGAACTTACTATGCAAACCAAGCTGGCCTCAAACACAGAGATCTATCTGCCTCTGCCTCCCAGGTACTAAGATTAAAGGCATGCATCACCATACCTCACTTCTTTTTTTTTTATTTAATTTTTATTGATGCTTTGTGCATTTCATACATCATTTTCCAATTCAGATCATGCATATTTCCCTTTCCCTTCCCCCCCACCCCCACCCTATCCCTTCTTAGTCCAGAATTTTACCAATGAAAAAATGCTCCAGTCTATCCAAAATCTGGACTAATTTTCCACAAATATCATTGCAATTCTTTAAAACTGTTAAAAAAGGGGATTTCTGCATACTATAAAGCCACACTGTCCAATATAGTATCTGTTAATCACATGAGGCCACAAACATTTGTTTGTTTGTTTGTTTGTTTACTTATTGTGGCTCAGGGGATGAACCCAGGGCCTCAACACAAACTAGAAAAGTGCTCTATCACTGATCTTCACACCAACCCACAGCTGGTTTGAATTTCAATGTAATTGATTGAAAGCTAGTTCAGTTCCCCTCTTGCTCCTGTGGTTAGAGGCTACATTAGTGGATAGTACACAACAAAACTTCCATCGTCACAAGTGGTTCAACCACGGATGACTCAACTACAGAACACTGGCTGAGTGGTGTTCTCCCACCCAGAAGGGTGAGAGTGTGCCCTCTGCACTCCCTGAGCGGCCCCTCTCCTCTGCGAGCTCCCCCACCACTGGCTTCCTTATTTTCTTTCTTTCTTCCTTTCTTTCTTTCTTTCTTTCTTTCTTTCTTTCTTTCTTTCTTTCTTTCTTTCTTTCTTTCTTTCTTTCTTTCTTTCTTCCTTCCTTCCTTCCTTCCTTCCTTCCTTCCTTCCTTCCTTCCTTCCTTTCTTTCTCTCTCTCTCTCTCTCTCTCTCTCTTTCTTTCTTTCTTTCTTTCTTTCTTTCTTTCTTTCTATTTATTTATTATTTTTATGTGTATGAATGTATTGTCTGCATGTATTTTGGTGCATCAGTGTCGTGCAATGCCTCAGAGGTCAGAAGAGGGTGTTGGGATTCCCCTGAAACTGGAGTTAAAGACGGTTATTAGCTGCCATGTGGGTGCTGGGAATCAAACCCGGGTCCTCTGCAAGAGCAGTCAGTGCTCTTAACCGCTGAGCCATCTCTCCAGCCTCCTTATTTTTTTTTCTTTGAGACAGAGTCTCATGTAGCCCAAGATGGCTTCCAACTCACTGTGTTGGGGCTGGGAGATACCTGAGTTAGTGAAGAGCTTGCATGCAAGCATGACCCCAGCACTCGTGTAAAAAGCTGGAGCTGGTCAGCTCCAGGCCAATGAGACACGCTGTTTCAAAAATCAAGATGTGTACTGTCTCAGGAATGACACTCTAGGTTGATCTCCAGCCTCTACATGCGCACATACATGCACACACACACACACACATATACACACACACACACACACACACACACACACACACACACACACTATGTAGTCAAGGATAACCTTGAACTCCAGATCTTCCTCTTCTCACCTTCCAAGTGCTGGAATTACAGGCACGTGCTTGGATTATGTGGTGTTAGGGATTGAACCCAGGGCTTCATGCATGCCTGGCAAGTGCTCTGCCAACTGGGCCACATCCCTAGTTCCAAAGTATGGCATTTCTGGGGCTGGAGAGATGGCTCAGCGGTTAAGAGCACTGACTGCTCTTGCAGAGGACCCAGGTTCGAATCCCAGCACCCACATGGCAGCTAAGAACCATTTTAGGCTGGGTGTGGTGGTATACACTTTTAATCCCAGCACTTCGGAGGCAGAGGCAGGCAGATCTCTGTGAGTTCAAGGCCAGCCTGGTCTACATCGAGAGCTCCAGGCCAGCTGGAACGAAAGGGAGAACCTGTCTCAAAAAGACAAAAAATAAAATAAAACATAAAATAAATATTTTATACATATATATATNTTTTTCTTCATCAATTTCATCTTTTGATGGAACATCTGATGGCTCCAATCTTGGCTGTTATGAATGCTGCAATAAGAACATGGTAAGCAAGCATTTTTTTGAGACAGAATCTATATGGTCCTTGATGGCCTGGAACTTACTATGCAAACAAGCTGGCCTCCAACACAGAGATCTATCTGCCTCTGCCTCCCAGTACTAAGATTAAAAGGCATGCATCACCATACCTTCACTTCTTTTTTTTTTATTTAATTTTATTGCTGCTTTGTGCATTTAATACACCATTTTCCAATTCGATTCATGGCTTCTTTCCCTTTCCTTCCCCCCCAACCCCCCCCCTATCCCTTTCTTAGTCCAGAATTTTACCAATGAAAAAATGCTCCAGTCTATCCAAAATCTGGACTAATTTTCCACAAATATCATTGCAATTCTTTAAAACTGTTAAAAAAGGGGATTTCTGCATACTATAAAGCCACACTGTCCAATATAGTATCTGTTAATCACATGAGGCCACATCCATTTGTTTGTTTTTTGTTTGTTTACTTATTGTGGCTCAGGGGATGAACCCAGGGCCTCAACACAAACTAGAAAAGTGCTCTATCACTGATCTTCACACCAACCCACAGCTGGTTTGAATTTCAATGTAATTGATTGAAAGCTAGTTCAGTTCCCCTCTTGCTCCTGTGGTTAGAGGCTACATTAGTGGATAGTACACAACAAAACTTCCATCGTCACAAGTGGTTCAACCACGGATGACTCAACTACAGAACACTGGCTGAGTGGTGTTTTCGAAAACAGAAGGGTTGACGCAAGGCGGGAAAGAGGAAGAACTGAGCGGCCCCCATCGAGCGGCGAGAGAAAAAAAAAAAACGCGGAGGACAGGAAGGGCGGGATGTATTCAGGGCTTGAGTGGCGTGAGGAGGTATGGAGGGTTATGGTGTCTCTGCGTGAGGGTAGTAGGGAGTGAGGGACGGGTTGTATTTACTCAGTCCTTCCTTCCCCTCTTTCCCTTCCTTCGTCCTTCCCTTCTTATATCTCTATCTCGCTCATCTCTCTCTCTTTCTTCTTTTCTTTCTTTCTTTCTTTCTTTCCTTTCTATTTATTTATTATTTTTAGTGTATGAATGTTGTCTGCATGTATTTTGGTGCATCAGTGTTGTTGTTGCATGCTCAGAGGTCGAAGAGGGTGTTGGGATCCCCTGAAACTGGAGTTAAATGACGGTTCTTAGCTGCCATTGGGTGCTGGGAATCCAAACCCGGGTCCTCTGCAAGAGCAGATCAGTTGCTCTTAACCGCTTGAGCCAATCTCTCCAGACTCCTTATTTTTTTTTTTCTGAGACAGAGCCTCATGTCTAGCCCAAGATGGCTTCCAACTCACTGTGTTGGGGCTGGGAGATACCTGAGTTAGTGAAGAGCTTGCATGCAAGCATGACCCCAGCACTCGTGTAAAAAGCTGGAGCTGGTCAGCTCCAGGCCAATGAGACACGCTGTTTCAAAAATCAAGATGTGTACTGTCTCAGGAATGACACTCTAGGTTGATCTCCAGCCTCTACATGCGCACATACATGCACACCCACACACACACATATACAACCACACACACACCCACAACAACACACACCACACACACACACCACTCTGTAGTCAATGCGCTACCTGAACTCCAGGATCTTCCTCTTCTCACCCTCCAAGGCTGGATGGAATTACCAGGCACGTGTTTGGATTTATGTGGTGTTAGGGATTGAACACAGTCTCTCATGCTGCATGTGCAAGTGCTCTGCAACTGGGCCACATCTTAGTTCCAAGATGCATTTCTGGGGCTGGAGAGCTGGCTCAGCGGTTAAGAGCACTCTGACTGGCTCTTGCAGAGGACCCAGGTTCGAATACCAGCACCCACCTGGCAGCTTAAAACCATTTAGGCTGGGTATGGTGGTATACACTTTTCATCCAGGCACTTCTGGCGGGCCGGAGGAGGCCGATCTCTGTGAGTTCAAGGCCAGCCTGGTTCTACCTCGAGAGTTCCAGGCCAGTGAGAACGACTAAAGGGAGAACCTGTCTTCAAAAAAGACAAAAACATAAAATCAAAATAAAAAAATATTTTATAATATATCTATCTCTAGTTATTCTATATATATATATATATATATGAGTGATATTTCTAGACCTCTGAGACTTACCTGATTTCTTCCCTGGGTTTCCCATCTTCGTTAAAGACAATTTCTCTTAACCACAAGAAGCAGATAACACCTGTGCAGCAAATTTCCTTAAACTTGAGCATGATGAGCTGGTCCATCGTGCAGATCACAGTGCTACGCAACCTCACCCAGGTCCCTGTGGGTGAGCGCGGGGACATGGTTTCACTGGTTTCTGCTAATGACATTTTGCATGTCACTCTCATACCAAATACGGAAGAGTGAGAGTGCAGACAGCAAGGGTAGCTGGATGGTGGGCCATCTCTTCATTCTCCTGCTCATCAGTACTTAGGATTTAGATATAGAGCTGTGGTGTGTATTTCAACACTGCAAGAGCTGAGTGGAAAGAGAAGGTTCCATCTTGCCGGGCGTGGTGGCGCATGCCTTTAATCCCAGTACTCTGGAGGCAGAGACAGGCAGATCTCTGCGAGCTCAAGGCCAGCCTGGTCTACAAAGCGAGCTCCAGGCCATCTGGGACTAAAGGGAAACCCTGTCTCAAAAAAAAAAAAAAAGAGAAGGTTCCATCTTAAACTGTGTAATCTTCAAGTCTAATAATTTAAAACATCTAACATTTTATTTATTATTGTGTACTATATGTGTGTATGATATGCGATTGTGAGTATAGGACAACTTTTAAAAAATGTTTTATTTCGGCCTGGTGTGGTGGCGCACACCTTTAATCTTAGCACTTGGGAGGCAGAGGCAGGCGGATCTCTGTGAGTTCAAGGCCAGCCTGGTCTACAGAAAGTTCAAGGTCAGCCTGGTCTACAGAGTGAGTTCCAGGACAGCTGGAACTCCAGGGAGACCCTGTCTCAAAAAAAAAGACAAAAAAGACAAAAAAATTTTATTTCTTATTTTATTTTGTGTATATGAGTGCATTGCCTGCATGTATGTAAGAGCACCCATGTCCTGCAATGCCCTTGGAGGTCAGAAGAGGACATCGGATCCCCTGGAACTGGAATTATGGATGGTTGTTAGCTGCCATGTGGGTGCTGGAACTTGAACGTGGGTCCTCTCCAAGAGCAGCCAGTGCTCTTAACTGCTGAGTCATCTCTCCAGCTCTCCACGCCCTCCCCTTTTTGGGGAATTGACTCCTTCCACCACGGGGTGGGGATTGAACTCAGGTTGTCAGGTTTGTGTGGCAAGTGCTTTTACTCACTCCTCTCTCTGGGCCTTCAGCTCTAATTGAGATGGACAAAATGTTTAACTTGGTAGTGTTCAATTGCTGGTCCCACCAGCAGTGTATAAAAATTCTCATCTTTCTAGATCTTTAACAAAATTAGTATTATCAAACTTGTAAAATTTTAACTAATTAGTTATGTGTGGTATGCTGTTTTATAGTTTCAATTTATTTTTTTATCTTTTTTTATTTTTTGTAGTTTTAATTTAAATATATCAAATAATGATTATTAAAATTAAAAATAATAAATATATTTAATAATAAATAAACGTGTAAATTAAATATATAGTAAAGTATATTTGATTATATACATATATTTTTTATTACATATACATATATATGCATATATTTTTTTGTTTGATTCGTTTTTGTTGTTTTGAGGCAGGGTCTCCCTGCAGCCCCAGCTGGCCTGGAACTTGCTATGTAGACCAGGCTGGCCTCAATCTCACAGAGATCTCCCTCTGCCTCCCAAGCGCTGATACTAAAGGCATGCACCACCATTCCCAGGTGTATATCTATATATAGATATATATAGATATATAGATAGATATGGAGAGAGAGAGAGAGAGAGAGAGAGAGAGAGAGAGAGAGAGATTATAATTTTACATGTTTTTTTTTTGGTCTTTTCGAGACAGAGTCTCCATGTAGCCCCAGCTGTCCTGGAACTCACTCTGTAGACCAGGCTGGCTTTGAACTCACAAAGATCCGCCTGCCTCTGCCTCCCAAGTGCTAGGATTAAAGGCGTGCGCCACCACGCCGGCTTACATATATTTTTTTTTTAGATAGAGTCTCATTATGTCCTGGTTGGCCTGGAACTTATTATATACACCAGGCTGACCTCTTGTCTCCGGAGTGTTAAGATTATAGGCAAAGGGCCACCAAATAGCAGGCTTTTTCTTATTGCTATGTGGGAGCTATTTTTCATTTGCCAAATAATAGTTCTTTGTTACATGTGTTGTAACAATCTTCCCTCTGTCTGCTGTCTGACTTTTCTCCTTTTTGTTCTATTTTGTTAGTATTTTGCATGAGAAGAACTCTTTTTTACCCTGAGTTTATCAGTATTTTCTATTTTAAGTTTAATTTCATTTATTATTATTGTGTGGTCTGATGTGCATGTTGTGTGGGTGGAGATGAACACATGGAGGTCAGAGGACAGCTTTCGGGAGTCAGTGCTCTCCTTCTACCGTGGGCTCCAGGGATGAAGATCAAGTCGTGAGGTTCCCACCGGAAATGCTTTTACCTACTGAACCCTCTTGCCAGCCCAGTATTTTCTTTCTTGCTTTTCATTTTGGTTGGTTGGTTTGTTTTGTTTGTTTTGAGAAAGGGACTCCCTGTAGCTTCTGCTGGCCTGGAACTCCCTGTGTAGATCAGACTGGCCTCAATCTCACAGAGATCTGCCTGCCTCTGCCTCCGAGTGCTGGGATTAAAACAAGTACCACCACACCCAGCTCATTTGCTGCTGCTTTGTATAAGAAATTATTCTGGGGCTGGAGAGATGGCTCAGTGGTTAAGGGCACTGGCTGCTCTTGCAGAGGACCTGGGTTCAAGTCCATTACTCCAGTTCCAGGAGAATCTGACACCCTCTTCTGACCTCCGTGTACATTGCATGACACAGGTACATTTATACACATGCAAGCAATACACTCATACACATAAAATAAAAATAATTAAAATATTTTCAAAACCTGGATTAAAGGCTGGGCATAGTGGTACACACCTTTAATCCCAGCACTTGGAAGGCAGAGCCAAGTGAATCTCTGTGAGTTCCAGGCCAGGTGGGACTATAGGGAGATCCTGTCTCAAAAATATCCCCCCAAAACACTGGACTTTTTTAAAAAAATTATTCCATAGACTGGGGGTGTATTCAGGTATAGATAGAGCATTTGCCTGGTATGTGCAAAATGCTGGGTTAGATCGCCAACACTGCAAAACAAATAAATGATAATTAATAAGAAAATATTAGCCAGGCGTGGTAGCACACACCTTTAATTCTAGCACTCGGGAGGCAGAGGCAAGAGGATCTCTGTGAGTTCAAGGCCAACCTGGTCTGCAGAGTAAGTTCCAGGACAGTTGGTAAAGGAGATCCTGTCTCAAAAATACCAAAAAAAAAAAAGCACAATGGTGCTCACCTTTAATCCCAGCACTCAGGAGGCAGAGGCAGGTAGAGCTCTGTGAGACTGAGGCCAGCCTTGTCTACACAGTGAATTCCAGGCCAGTTGGGGTTACAGGAAAACCTGGTCTCTCTCTCTTCTCTCTCTCTCTCTCTCTCTCTCTCTCACACACACACACACACACACACACACACACACACACCCCAACAGGGGGAACTGCCCTTTAATCCTGGCACCTGATTGGAGCTCATTATCTGTTGGTTGGATGTAGCAGTGACAGGGTGATAGGGACCTAAAGTAGGTTCTGCGTCTGTTGGAGGACTGAAGGCATCAGGCCGAAAAGACGGAGGACGGAGGATGGAGGACGGAGGACAGAGGAGGACGGAGGACGGAGGACAGAGGACGGAGGACGGAGGCTGCTGCTGAAGCCAGGAGAACATGGCAGAGAAAGGGCACTGTGGTCCTCCAAGGGAAGAGGAGAGGGATGGACGGAGGCCGGCTGGCACTGAGGGCACCTGTTCTCTGCCAGGCGTTCCCCCATCATCCTAATCTTTGCCATCTCCAGCACCACTCCAGCTTTAATCTGAGGCCCTGCCAGCAGGGTAACCTGGAGGAAGCTAATGTCTCAGAACCTCTGTTTCTTTGTCTGTAAAATGGATGAGCAACACCAACCTCCCTGGTATCATGAGCTCCAGGAGCTGCTTGTGGTGTGGGAGGTATCATAAACTCTCACTCAGGGGCTCTGGAGTGAGACTGCCTGGCTTCAGACCTCAGGTCTGTCACCAGCTGTGTGCTGTTGGGCAAGTTACTTCATTTCTCTGTGCCTCCCCAAGTGAAATAGGGGTAATGATATCTCTGGAATTGCTATGAGAATTCCATGTATTAAAATGACTCGGTTAGGGCTCAGGATGTAACTCAGCTAGCAGAGTGCTTGCCTAGCACATACAATGCCCTGGGTTAGAGTCTCAGCCCCGCAGAAACCTGGCACTGTAACTCATGCCTATCATCCGAGCACTCAGGAGGTGGAGACAAGAGGATTAGAAGTTCAAAGCCATCCTTGGCTACACATCAAGTTGGAGGCCAGTCCGGGGTACATGAGACTGAATCAAAAAACAGATAAATAAATAAAAGTAAGTGCATTCCCTAATACAGAAACTTTCCTCTCTCCCCACCACTCTACCCTCATATCCCAGAATTATAGAACGGAGAGCTGGGAAGTTGGGAGAAATCACCAATCTTCATCTTCCACACGTACACACACACACACACACACACACACATGAGATATCTCTCTCTCTCTCTCTCTCTCTCTCTCTCTCTCTCTCTCTCTCTCTCTCTCTGTACAAACAGGGAAACTGAGGCCAAGAAAGGACTAGGGAATCCAGAATTGAGTCTAGCGGTGTGTTCCCAGGCCAGGAGCCCTCTTCCTGAAGCCTGGGCCTCTTGCAGACTCTATCGCCGCCTCCCCTCCCCTCCCCTCCCCCCTGGGGCGGGCAGCCCAGCCTCGTCCTAGCTGGGCGGAACTTCAGCACTGGGTGCCAAGGCCGTGGGGCCACAGCTGCTCCTCTCTGCATTGCGCTGGGACACGTGGGGACAGAGTTGGAGAACCACCCAATGGGACGCGGGCCCTTAACACAGTTGGCAGCTTCGCCTGGGACCCCCTGTGGGCTGTGCTGCACTGTTCAGGTGAGGGCGATCCTGACGGGACCAAAGGGACAGGGGCTGTGCCATGGGCACAGGGGTTACAGGACAAGCCAGCTTGCTCCAGGCTCGTGCCCCCAGGAAAATCAGGAGGACAGTCACTTGTGTAGGGGGTGTGTGGATACTGCGTGATTACTGTGTACAGTTACTGTGTGAGTGTGTGTGGTGTGCCACGTGCTACCAACATCTCCAAGAAGTGTGTGGTGCTCATAGCTGGGAGTGATTGCCAGGATGACCCAGGGTTCTATAACATGGGCACTATGCAGCCAGCACAGGCTGGGCACCATGGTGCACTGCCCCAGAGGCTTCGAATTCTGAGGTGTGCTTTGTGAGGCACGTCAGCCTACTACTGCAAGGTGCTGATTACCACTGAGCCACAGAAAGCCTTCCTTCCTGCTTGCCTGCCTGCCTGCCTTCCTTTTCCTTCCCTCCCTTCCTCCGTCCCTCCCTTTCTTTCTTCCTTCTTCTCTCTCTTTTTTCCCTCTTCATCCTTCCCTGCTCCCTCCTTCCTCTCTGTCTCCTCCTCCTCCTCCTCCTCCTCCTCCTCCTCCTCCTTTCTCTCCCTCCCCTCTCTCTCTCCTTCCCCAGAGTCTCAAGTAGCCCAAGTTGGCCTTGAACTCCATGCCCCTACCTCTACCTCCCAAGAGCAAGAATAAAGGTCAGTCACCAGTTAGTAACTGAAAGGACTGAAAAGTTCTCTGTGGTCTCAGGACGTCTCTCACTTTTGAACTCTGAGGGCTAGGAGAGTGCAAGCCCACCCATACCCATGGCAGAGGAAGGACATCAGAAGCCAGTGCCCCATCCCTACTGTCACTGGCCCCTTCTATAAGCTAGAGAAGCTCCTTTGAAGCCTTTTTTTTTTTTTTTAATTTTCAAACATCCTGCAGATTCCACATTCCTCCCAGTAGTGTTTCTGAATTTGTTTGAATGTGAAAGCATGGCCCTGGTCAGTCATCACCAGGCTTGCAAGACTCAGGCTTGGCAGCCCACTGTGTTTATCCGGAGCTGGGAGCCCTCCAGCGCTATGCAGCCTGACAGTTCTCCAAATTCACTTACAATGGTTGAGACTCCACTTGTGGCTTCCTGGTTAGGTGTGTGTACTATACCAGAAAGGGGTCTTGGCTACCTCCAGTGCAGAGGTAGAGGACCTGGGCTTCTGTGGAGAACCCCTGACCACCAATGAGGGTCTCAGCTATATCATATCTGCGGGACCTCAGGGGGCCAAAGAGAAGGGGCTCCCATAGCAGGCTGCCACGGGGACTGTCAAAGCTACGGTCTCATCCCAACATGGCTCAGATTTCAGCTCTTGCTAGACTGGGAGATGATTCTGTCTGAGCCTCAGTTCCTTCTTTTATGGAATAGAGTTGCTAAAAGTATTTGCCTCACAGTGATATTGTGAGAACTGCCTAACTTCCTGGACACAAAGTGCTTGGCACAGTCTCTGACATGTTAAAACCCTTGATGGCTAGTATCAAAACTACTATGATAGTGAACCCGACACCCCCCATCAGTGGGTCCCTCTGTAGCCCAGGAACCAAGTCTCTGAAAGGTGCCAGGTGGAATCTGGGAGCCTTCCCATGTGGGTGTCTGTGGGGCCCATCCCTGTCCTCAGACTGTATCCTCATTGTGTTCTCAGAGATTCCCTGTCTCCTGGCAAGACTCTGGCTGAGAGGGGAAGTTGCAGGGCCAGGATGGAGCATGAGAGAGAGGCTGAGGGGAAATGAAGGCAATCTGGGGCTTGATGGGGGCCTTTCCATTTTGATAACCGCAAGGACAGACAGACAGTTTGTGTGCTTGAGAACTACTGCAGGCAGAGACTGGTGTCTCTATGCCTGGAATGAGGAAAGCCAATGTGAACAGGACGTGGATGTTTGGTTCTTGGTCCAAGGCCGGCCCTGGGAGCTGGGAGCTGGGAGCTGGGAGCTGGGAGCCAGCCTGCGAAGGTTGGGCTGCTGGTCCAACTGAACTGGGAGATCCTTTGGGCTACACTTTGTAAAACATTTGTGTTGGCAGAGCAAAAGCCCCCGTTCTGGTGACTTCATAAGGCCAATTTAGAGATGGTGCCCAGAGGCCTTGGAGGACAAGGGGACATAAAAGGCAGTGTTGGGAGCTGTGGAAATACTTTAGAGGAGGGCACTTAAATATATCTCCTGTGGTGGGGTGCTGCAGTAGTGGAAGACTCGGGCATAGGCACAGGCTAGATATTGTCCCTGCTGTCCACTGTCCCCAAGCAGGGATCACTTCTGCCCCAAAGGCCCAGAGTGCTATTCCACAGGTCTGGAGGACAGAGCCAGGCTGAGCGGGGGGCTCTGCTCCTGCCTGTCTTGCTGAATGTCCCAAGAGGGCAGTTCTTTCTTCTCAGCCACTAAGTAGAACTAGTCATGTTGGCATCATTTTGGGCTTGATTTCCATTAATGTGTAATTGCGGCTATACTTGTTATGATTCTAGTCCTTCTGTTACTGGGTGCTTAGATCCATAAATCTACTACCTCGGTTTCCTTGAATTCCAAAAGAAATTATGAAACAGAAATTGGTAAAGGAAAATGGATTTATTTGCAGTTTAGTCAAATCAGATTTGCAGTAGAAGAAATTTAACTTCTATTTTACTATGCTGGTGGTTATTTTACAATTTATAGAAAACTACAAGATAAAGGTAAGGGCATATATAAATTTAGCTGGGAGACAGATTAACTGAGCCCTTTCTTGGGTGGTAGGCAACCAGGGGCAGAGGTTGCCTTCCTTCTCTCTTATAGAAACATTGGGCAGGGGAACTGGCTCAGCAGTTAAGAGCACTGACTGCTCTTGTAGGGGACCCAGGTTCAATTCCCAGTACCCAGCTGGTGGCTAATGTCTCTAACTCCAGTTCCAGGGAATCTGATGCCTTCTCTTGCCTCCATGGGCATCGCATGCAGGCAAAATACACACATAAAAAACAAATAAATAGGGGCTGGAGAGATGGCCTAGTGGTTAAGAGCGCTGACAGTTCTTGCAGAGGCCCTGGTTCGATCCCCAGTGCCCTCATGGCGGCTGAAAACCATCTTTAACTCCAGTTCCAGGGGAATCCCACACCCTCTTCCGACCTCTGCGGCATTGCACGACACGGGTGCACAAACCTACATGCAGACAGTACATTCATACATATATGAAAATAAATAAAATAAAAAAAACAAAAACAAATAAATAAGTATGGATCTCTGTAAGTTCAAGGCCAGCCCAGTCTACATAATAAGTTACAGGCCAGCTGGGGCTAAAGGGAAACCCCGTCTCAAAAAGATAAATAAATAAATAAATAAATAAATAGTAAATAAAAACTTTTTCTAGGGCTGGAGGGATGGCCTAGTGGTTAAGAGTGCCGACCGCTCTTGCAGAGGACCCGGGTTCGATCCCCAGCACCCACATGGCGGCTGAGAACCGTCTGTGACTCCGGTTCCAGGAGAACTCCAGCACCAGGGGAATCCGAGACCTTCTTCTGACCTCCGAGGCATCGCACGACACGGGTGCACGGACCTGCATGCAGACAATACATTCATACACATAAAAATAAATAAATAAATAAAAATTAAAAAAAAAAAAAAAGAAAAAAAAAACTTTTTCTAAAGAAAAAAGGGTTTTGGGCAGGATGTGGAGGCACACACCTTTAATCACCACACCTAGTTTATGCAGTGCTGAGGATTGAACCCAGGATTTCATGGATGATAAGAAAGCACTCTACCAATTAAGCCATATCCTTGCTCAACCCTAGAGATCCTTCATTTTGTGGCTGGAGAGATGGCTTAACAGTTAAGAGCACTGGCTGGTCTTGCAGAGGACCTGGATTCTGTTCCCTGCTCCCATGCCCAGCTATTAAAAAATTAATTTTATGATTAATTTTATTATTTTAACCACGTGTATGTTGGGGGGGTCTGTGGGTGGAGGGGTTATGTACATGTGAATGCTGGTGCCCTCAGAAGGCTAGACGATCAGATCTGGAGCTCGAGCTATAGGCTACTGTGAGCTGTCTAATATGGGTGCTGGGAATTGAACTTGGGTCCTCTGCAAGGGCACGATGTGCTCTTAACTGCTGAAATTGTGACGGCCAGATGCCCCCCAAAACATGCTAATTTTACAAGTGGAAAAGCTGATGGGCTGGTAACTGAAGGGAGGGGCCACAAGGGTCTCTACAGAGTATTTCCTCTTTCAGTAGGACTTCAGTATGAGATTAGTCATCCTAACCCTGAGAGTCTACGGTTATTTAAACATTCTAAACATCTATAACTCAAAGTCCAACTTCCTACACTCCGAGGGGAACGTGCCCCAATTCCAGCTCTAGTGATCCAGGCTTCTGCTGCCAGCTTTGACAGTGTGACTTTTCTAAGCTCCCTGGAAAGAAGTTAGTTCAATTGAGTTATTGGAGAAACCTCAGGAAAGGTCACCAGATAAACTGCATGAGGAAAGGTCCCTGATAGAAATGGCCATGTGTTAGCCAGGCGTGGTGGTGCACGCCTTTAATCCTAGCACTGGGGAGGCAGAGGCAGGCAGATCTTCGTGAGTTCAAGGCCAGCCTGGTCTACAGAGTGAGTTCCAGGACAGCTGGGGCTACAGGGAGACCCTGTTTCGAAAAGAATAAAATAAATAAATAAATAAATAAATAAATAAATAAATAATAAATAAATAAATAAATAAAAAGAAATTCGTCAGAAGGAACCCCAAAGGGCAGCCTATTCTTTGGTTGATCAAGAGTCTCCAGCATATTCGGGGGCAGGCAGGCCTCAGCCAATTCCCTCCCCTGGCTTTAGCTGTACGATTTTTATTGAGTACTGTTCCTTCTTAATAGTTGAGTGAATGGCTAGTGAATGAATGAATGAGCTATCTCCTCCCTCCTCCCAGCTTTTGCCCACAGAGAACATGATCTCAGAACTAAAAGACTGACAGCTCGAGGGGCTTGTCCTCTGGACTGGCTGAGAGTTTAAGTGGAGACTGGGTGTCACCCTTACCTTTAAGCATTTCCATGCCAGCCCTGCCTGAATCTGGGAGTGGAAGGAAGGAGCTGTAACTTGGGTACAGATCAGGGTAACAGGCAGGGTCACTCTAAAGGTGGCAGATTAGTGGAAGGGATCCTGGGTCCCAGACCTGGGGAGACAAGGCGAGGGTCAGTCGGAATGGCCCAGCTCCAAGCAGGAAAGGGACAGATGAAAGGAGTGTGTAGGGCTGAAGTACCAGGCCCCCCGCTGTGAGGTGCTGTGCCCAGCCCTCCCTGGGCATTCTCTGTCCCTCTAACCATTCTGGCAGGCAGGAGAGGCTTGGGCACAGCCTGGCTTTCTTCTTTCACCTTTCTTTCTTCTGCACCCCCCTCTCTCTGGTATCAGGCTCCACTGATATCTCCCCATCTGTTTCCTGGTCTCCATTCCTGTGGCATGGGCCCAACTCTGGAATCTTCCCCAGCTTCTTCCCCTCCCGCCCTTTCTCCCCTCTGCCTCTGCCTGGTGGAGTAACTTGCCCAGCACAGACCTGCTTTCTTCTCACTTCCACACGGGTGGGGGAGTCACACCGCTCCCCCACTGCTCAGGTGGAGCTTGAACTCCTCCAGTCATGGCCCAGTCCAGACCTTCCCCGCTGGCCCCTGCCATCCCTGCAGCCACTTAACCTCTACTTACTGATATGCCCTGAGGCAAGGGTGGTACTGCTGCCAGCCAGGCTCAGGCACCTCCTAGGTTCTGTCAGAGACTCCACAGGACAAGGCCCTGTCTGTACACAAGCCCTCCTGTGTGCTGTGTCTGTGTGCCATGCACAGCATTACTAGGCCCTGTCTGTAGAAGCCTCTGACCTTCTCTGGCTATGGCTCACCCTCCATTTCCTCAGGCATGGGGGTAGCATAAGAGAATTAGAAAGAAGAAAGGGGTAACTCAGGCTTCTAACCAGGTTTGACCCAGGCATCTCAAACCCTGGACTCCAGAGCCCTCCCAAGAACCCCCTGCCCCCTCATTCTGTAGCTCATCCCTTAACTCTTACTCAGTGCCATTTTGTGGGTGTCCCTTTCCTGAAGGACCATTACTCAGAGAACCCTATCTCAGTGACCAGGGGTTTCACCCCTAACCCTAGGACTTCAGATAGGAGAAAAGCCCTTCAATGGTAGCTTTGAGCCCCAAAGAAGTTAGCCTGTACCTGCAAAGTACCTGAGCTCTGAGGTCCTCAGTTCCCTGCAGCAAGGTTGAAAGGTGGCCAAAGTGTTTCCCTAAAACACATAGCTCTCATCATCAAGGGGTGGCAGGTGTGCACAGGCCGAGCTTGACAAAGGCAACTCTCTCATAATGTTTTTCAAAGTGTTCTTTGGCTCAGGATCAAAACCTTCTACCCCACCTCAGTAGCCCTTCTACCAAACACACAGCCTGAAATGGTATATTGCTTGTATGGCAGTCTATATGGGTAACTCGGAAAGGTCACAACCTTGTCCTTTCCTGCACCCTGATCACATTTATCTCTCTCCCCCTCTGAAAAGGGAGCCCTTGGAAGGTCAGGGCCATCGCACACGCATGCACACACATTTCCATTCATAGATCCCCAGTGAAGCCTAGAGTCTGAAACACACTCAGTGCGCCCAGATGCTTAATGAATTGGATTGACCTCTCCTTCCCAATGCTCACAGAACACCAAGCAGTATTGTCTCCGTGAGTGGAACCATATCCCCCACCCCAAAGCAAATATTTGTCCCTTTTTATCTAGGGGGGAGAGCCATAAATCTTGCTGCTTTTCTCTTGCACATTGGCTTCTAGGGCGCTGGGTCACAACTTAGCCTAGGTTTCTGGCCCTGATAGGATCTTCTGGCACACGCGACTACTGTCTAACCTATCCAGCCTTTTGTGGACAGAATTTTGTATATTCTAAAGCTCAATAAGCAAAACTTGATATCTTCTAGGCTCCTCCTAGGGGACCACTGACTTCTTGAACTCTTGCTTTTTTCATTGTCTCCTTATCCATGCTGGGTGTAGAGACACTGCTGCCGAGTGGGACTGTGAACAGGTCCAAAGCATTGTATTCAAATCCTGGCTCTGTTAGTCCTAGCTGTGAGAGAGTCAGACAAGTTGGCTCACTGCTCAGAGCCTCATTTCCTGGCTGTAATATTGAGAATACCACTGCCCCTCCCTTGGGTGGTGTGGGAGGACCAGCTGGCCTGGTCTTAGTGGTCAGAACGGACTGTTCCTGGCCTGTTGAACAGTTCCTGGCCTGTCATGAGCTTTGCGCACATGTTTGCTGGTACAGTTCTTATCTGGAAGAGGTTTCACTGTTGGGGAGGGTTGCCGGGGAGGTGCTGGCTCTGCCTGCAGTGTTCTATAGCAGAGTTCCTCAATGTCAACACGAGAGCAGATCATTGCAGGTCCCATCTGGGAGGTCAGCGTGGGGCTTCAGCCTATAGCTCTGACACTTCTGAGGGATGCTCCAAGGTATAAAGTTCATACTCTAGTTTTGCTGACAGTTCATAGTCTGTGGCTGGGATCCTTGATCTAGGAGTGGAGAGAGGAGGCTAGATTCATGCCTGTTCCCTGTGCCCACCCTGAACTCCCTGGAGTCTAGATTCTGAGCTGAGCTGCTGAGAAAAAAAACCATGTCTTCGTTTGTTTCTTTGTATAGAAACTGGGTCTCCGCATTTAATCCAGACTGGTCTCTGATTCCTGATCCTCTTATCTCAGCTTCTCAGCATTGGGATTATGGGAATGGCCACTATACCCAGCAAGAAATGTAATTCTGAGTCTCATACCACTAAGTCACCAGCACCCGGAAGAGAGCCCACTGAGCACAGAGGAGAAGGACCCCAAATCCAAGAAAGTGAAAGTAAGGTCTGAGGAGAGCTGGCAGACCCCTTCTGCCTGGGAATGATCCCGTCCTCTCTAGAACTTCCACTAGCCCACATTCTGTCCTTTGAGTTCCCAAAATTCAGAGCAGTTAGCCTGAATTTAAATTTTGAAAATTTATTTAATTCATTGATTTATCTAATGCATGTGCAACAGCATGCATGTGGAAGTCAGAGGACAAATTTCAGGAGTCGGGTCTCCCTCCGACGTTGTGGGGACGGTGTCTTATGTCTGCGACTGCACTGAGTACTGCAGGCTCAGCTGCCGTAGCAAGCATCCCTGATTGTCCACCTCACCACCGTGGTGCTGGGATTACACGTGCCATTGCACCTGGGCTCTATAAGCGGGTTCTGAACTCAGGGGCTGGTACAATAAGCACTTTTCCCCTCTGCACCATCTCCCTGGCTCTAGCACATGCTTTGGGCCAGCGGCAAACAGGCTAGTGGCTGAGTGGGTACCACATCAAAGGTTATGTTCTGAAAGGGACTTCTGCTTGATTTCCCTGACTATTCTGGCCAGGGCTTGTGCAAGGTGAGAGAAGAGGGTAACCCCCCAAACCATCAGTGGCCTGTGTCCTTGGGAACCCTGTGAAGCACCAGTGGCCTGTGTCCTTGGGAACCCTGTGAAGCACCAGTGGCCTGTGTCCTTGGGAACCCTGTGAACCACCAGTGGCCTGTGTCCTTGGGAACCCTGTGAAGCACCAGTGGCCTGTGTCCTTGGGAACCCTATGCTCTCTCTGTGACAGAGCAAAGCCTGGCATTCCCCGGAACCCGGAACTCAGCTCTTGTCCTTCCATCTCTTTCCTGGTTCTGAAGTTTCTTACATCACCCTGCTGCTGAACTAATGAGCTGTACTGGACATGGGTGCACACATATGTGGTTATACATGGGCGTGCTGGACTTACTGGGTCTGAGTGTGGTAGGCATGCCTCAATGAGGTACACCACGGACCAGGTACCCTGAACCTCTGCTAGGTCTCTGTGCTTTTTTCTTTGTTTTTTAATTTTTTATTTATTTCTTTTATGTGTTTGAATGTACTGTCTGCATGCAGGTCTGTGCACCCGTGTCGTGCAATGCCATGGAGGTCAGAAGAGGCCGTCAGATTCCCCTGGAATCTGGAATCAAAGACGGTTCTCAGCCGCCATGTGGGCGCTGGGAATCGAACCCGGGTCCTCTGCAAGAGCAGTTGGCACTCTTAACCCCTAGGCCCTCTCTCCAGCCCCAGGTCTCTGTGCTTTTCTAAGATGGCCAACACCAGATCCTGGATCCTGGTGGGTGGGGTGGATCAGGAGCTCTGTGGCTAGCCAGAGGCCCAGCCTCCGCTGTTTGAGTAGGCCACCCAGCTTACTGCCCAAGAGCCCAAGTGGGGCCAACACCCAGGGACCACATCTCCTCCCACTGACCCAGGACAGACCTCTCCTGTTCCAGACAGAGGGCTGATGGTATTCTTGTCTCTCTCAGCTCTGGAGAGCAGCGAGGGGGTGACTGGGGAGTGGCTTTGGGGTTTGGGATGCATTAGAGACCACACCTGCCAGTGGCTCCTACTCAGCTCTTGTCTTATGTGGGCAGGAAGACCTCTGGTCTGCAGGGGACACAATTCTGAAAGGGGCTGGGAGGAGAACCATGAGACCGAGTAGGCGGCGGCCACCGGGATGGGGTTCTCAGGGTAGCCGGGCCACCACCTGACTTATAGCTGGTGTCTTAGGACAGAAAAATAACTGTGGAATGGTCCGTGCTCACTGGCCACTGAAGGTCTGAGGACAGTAGGCCTTGGATCCTTCTAGTGAAGTCCACACCCAAGGCTGAGCTACAAAAGCCTGCTTAATCCTCTAAGCCTTCCTCTTCCTCTTATGTAACTACTTTTGTTCTGGGGAAAGTTGAGAGCCTGTGGTGACTGGGAACCTTACAAATCTCCCACGGCATCTGGGCTGACCTGGGACTGTGGAAAAGACTGTGGGCCTAGGAAATCATTGCTAACGATCTAGGGTTGTGGGGGTCGTGGAGTAACATGCGTGGGTAGCAAGAGCAGAGGTGCAGACACAGGCAAGCACATGTGTGAGCGGGTGTCCTCGCTCCAGAGAACCCCACACTCCACAGCACCCCACACAAGGCACCCTGTGAATCTGCACATTGACCAGCCTCAGACAGGTGCGTGCACCCAGCATTTTCCCGCAGTGACTCAGGTCTTCTCCTGCCTGGGGGGGTAGGCTTGGCTACCCTGGGGCATGCCTTCCCCTCCCCAGGCCCCCAGCCTCTCTCCTTATCCTCTCACCAGAAACAGAGGAGGCCCCCGTCAATGGCTTGCTGATGGTTGGAGGCCAAGGCAAGTTTGTTTTTTCTGAACTCATATTTCTTTCCCATCAGGAGCAAGGGCTTGCTCTAAGGGGCTCCCTCAGGGCCCCAAAATGTGAGAATATAACTAACACCCCCATCACGCTGGTCTATATGCTGTCTTTTTTTTTTTTTGTCTATATGCTAAATCTTTCTTCTCAATTCCACAGAGAGGTGGGTGCCTTCCTTTTTTTTTTTTTTTACTTACTTATTTTTATTTATTTATTTATTTATTTTGGTATTTTTGAGACAGGGTCTCCCTGTAGTCCCAGCTGGCCTGGAACTCGGTATGTAGAGCAGACTGGCCTTGAACTCACAGAGATCTGCCTGCCTCTTCCTCCCAAGTGCTAGGATTAAAGGTGTGTGCCACCACACTGGACTTATTTATTTTTATGTGTAGGAATGCTTTGCCTGCATGTATATAAGTGCACCATGTGTGTCCAATGCCCAAAGAAGTCAGAAAATGCTGTCTGATCCCCTGGAACTGGAGTTATGTATGGTTGTTAGCTATCATGTGGGTGCTGGGATTTGAACCCAGGTCCTCTGCAAGAGCAGCCAGTGCTCTTAAACACTGAGCCATCTCTGTCTCCTTCATTCAAAGAAATAACTGAGGGAGCTGAGGACAGAGATGGGTGGCCAGTGACTAAGGTCACACAGAAAGCTAAGGCAGAGTTGATCCAAACCCTCCTAAGCTTAGGCTAGGGGAACGTGCTTCAGCCTCTGGAGCTTAAGACCATAAGAACTGAGCCTGGTTTGGCGCCCAGGGGGAAAGGGCAGGCTGGGACCACCAAGTAGGCTCCATGAAGGGACTCTTCAAATTTCTATACCTAGATCTTCATGAACTCACAGCCAGCCGTCAGCGGTGGGACTCTTCCCCTGTGTACATGCTAGGGGAGAGGACAGGAGGGACAATACTGACGCCTCTGCCTCGCTGTGTGACCCCAGGCAAGCCTCTGCCTTTCCCGTGGGCCCCACACCCTCTGCAACCCAATGTTGGGGCTGGTTGGAAGATGTGCTTCCTTTCCCAGCCTGCAGAGGGCTTCCCTGAGCCAAGAACAGAAGGAGGGCTCAGAATGCTGCAAACCTCAGCCGTGGCATTCTGAAGTGGTGCCTAGGGAACTCGGCCTTGGCACCTGACCTGCTTCTGATCTTCCAGGGTAGGCCCTGGAGCAGGGTCTCCTTCAGGCTGGGTAGGCTTCTCCAAAGAGAGACAGCAGAAGGTATGGGGACACTGGTGGGGGCAGCTCAGCAAATCCAGGTAGGGCAAGTTGTCCCCACCTAAGAACCCCCAGGCTCTCTGCCCCTCCCCCCCAACTTTTCTCTGTAGCTCTCAACACTACCAACCTCTGTATGCTTATTCATTAACTAAAATAAGTTCTTCTCCCGTGCTAGAACAAAGGACCTTGGGTGTCCTTCCTGCAGAGGAGGAAGAGAAGGAATAATCTGAGTGACTGGGACTCAGGCAGAGCCACCACTGCCTTCTCTGGGTCCTGCCTAAGTTCCAGGGCGGATTGAGACTGGGGGAGGTCACCTGGGTGCTGCCCTTCCTCCAAGCCATCGTCCATCTGAGGAGCCATCTCCAGTCCCTGGGGAGTGGTGTCTGACCCGTACGATTGGAGCCGTAGACAGCAGATTCATTCATCTCAGGGTCTGGGTCTCTCTTAATGGGCCTTCCAGGCACTACTGAGAAATCAGGGTAATTATTCCCTATTGGCAGCAATGAACAATAGCTGGACTCTGTCAAGGCTTGAGAGAGGCCAGGAGAGGCTGGTAAGGAGTGGCAAGGAGTCTCCCTATGCCCAGCCCTGGGCCGTGAGTGCACCCTCCCTCCATCCTCCCAGCAGCCCTTGGGTTAAACTGATGGTCTAAGAATACCCATTCTTTGGGTGAGCACACTCAGAGGCGGAGGTGACTTGCTCCCAGCTGGGTGGTGGCTGAGTCAGCCTTGGTGCTAAACGCTTGAGCAAGAAGGTTCTCAGGGCTGAGTCCCGGCCTGAGTTCAGCTCTGAGCGACACTGTCACTTCCTCTCCTGGCTGTCTCAGTTCCCTCATCTGCCACCTCCCTGACTCCTGCACTCAGCAGTCTGCAGGGCACAGAAACTGCCTGGTGGCTGCTCCTGTTCACTCGCCTTTCAAGGTGGCGGGAGACTGCTGACTGGGTGAGTTCTCCAGGTCGGGATGGGCACCTTCCCCCTCAGGGGAATGTCCACCCTGCACTCCACTGCAGTCCTGGGCTGGGCACAGCACGCTGGTGCAGGTGTGGGTGTGGTGGCTTCCTCCCTCTTCTCTTCCTCCAGCTGATTGTGCCTAGAGCCTTCAGGCTGCACAGCATGGAGGGGTGTTTGTGGCATGCGGGGCAGGAGTGAGGAGGTGGGCACCTGGGGACCTGGCTATGGCTTGGGTGAGACAGGATTTGGAGTCGCCTAGGTCTGAGTTTGAGTCCTGACTGTCACAAGACCATTTTCCCCTCTGGGCCTTGATTTCTTGCTCTCTGAAATGCAGTAGCTGAGGTTTTTTGTTTTTGTTTTTTGGGCTTTTTGGGACAGGGTCTCCCTGTAGCCCCAGCCGGCCTAGAGCTTACTCTGTAGACCAGGCTGGCCTTGAACTCACAGAGATCCGCCTGCCTCTGCCTCCCAAGTGCTAGGATTAAAGGTGTGCGCTACCACGCCCAGCTGGTAGCTGAGTATTTTAAAACTGTCTGTGTCAAGTACTGGAGTGGATTCTGGGAAGGAGGCTGGGCAGAGCTGTCAGAATTGCTGAGGACGCAACAAGAAGCAGCCTGGAGCTGACCCCACGTGACCACTAGGAAGCCTGACTCTGAGTCTAGGTATGACCAGTTAAGGGGGAGGGACGCAGGGTGAGTGAATGCATCTGGGGAATGGGATTAAACCTTTCTCGGAACTTTTGTTGCCATCCGACCCTGCTGACCTGGATACAGGGAAGGCAGGAAGCAGGCCCCCATTTAGCCTTGGCCTTCTCAGGGTATGGGATTCGAATCTCTTGCCAGTACTAGCCTGGCTACTTGACTCAGGACCGTCGCTCTATCCCAAATGAGTTTCAAATGAGATGAAAAATGAAAGGATCTTGCAAAACTAGAAAGTGCTTTTTTTTTTTGGTCTTTTGAGACAGGGTCTCCCTGTAGCCCCAGCTGTCCTGGAACTCACTCTGTAGACCAGGCTGGCCTTGAACTCACAAAGATCTGCCTGCCTCTGCCTCCCAAGTGCTAGGATTAAAGGCGTGCGCCACCACGCCCGGCTGCTTTTTTTCTTTTTTGAGATAGAACCTGCCTCAGCTTCCCAAGTGCTGAGATCACAGGTGTGTACCCAGTGCTGTGTCTTTGATGGTGTATCTGCATATGCGTGCAAAGCTAGGGTATGAATATAAGGCTTGTGAGCATGTGTGCAACATGTGTGCACAATCTCTAAAACTGCCAGTGGGACTTTATTTTCTTTTCCTTTCTTTCTTTCTTTCTTTCTTTTTCTTTCTTTCTTTCTTTCTTTCTTTCTTTCTTTCTTTCTTTCTTTCTTTCTTTCTTCCTTCCTTCCTTTCTTCTTCCTTTCCTTTCTTTTTATTTTATCTGTATGTTTTGTCTGCATGTATATAAGTGCACCACATGTGTGCAAACCCTTGGATGCCAGAAGAGGGCATCAGAGACCCTAGAACCGGAGTTACCAACGACTCTTAGTTGCCATATGGGTGCTGTTTACTGAACCTGGGTCCTCTGGAAAAGCAGTCAGCATTCTTAACCACTGAGCCATTTCTCCAGCCCCCAGTGGATGTTCCTTTAAATGGCGTGAGACTCTTTCTGGCTATGGATGTGGTTCAGTTGGTAGCACATCATGCACAAAGCCCTGGATTCGATCCTCAGTACCATGCAGTACTAGGCTTAGTAGTGTGCGTCTGTCATCAACCCAGCACTCAGGAAGTGGGAGCAGACTAACGGAAGCTCAAGGTCATTCTGGGCTTCAAGCAAATTCAAGGCCAGTCTTGATAATGAGACACTGTCCAGAAACTAAAAGTAATGATTGTCTCTAGCCTGTCCCTTTGCCTTTGCCTTATCCTGTGACTGTTCCTTAGGGACCCCACTGGGCAGTTCCTGCAAGGCTCAGTCTGTGGGGCCAGTCTGCCTAGCTGTGATACACATCTTCCCCTGAGGTTCAGAAATGGATGTTTTGACCTCATTGTTCCATTGACTGTGTGTGACACCTCAGTGTTCTCTAGAGATGTTATTATCATTCTCATCTTATTTTATTTATTTTATTTTATTTTATTTTTTGTCTTTTTTTAATTTAATTTTATTTATTTATGTGTATGAATGTACTGTTTGCGTGTAGGTCTGTGCACCCATGTTGTGCAATGCTGTGGAGGTCAGAAGAGGGTCTCGTATTCCCCTGGAACTGGAGTTCTCCTGGAATTGGAGTTACAGACGGTTCTCAGCTGCCATGTGGGTGCTGGGGATCGAACCCGGGTCCTCTGCAAGAGCGGTCGGCACTCTTAACCGCTAGGCCATCTCTCCAGTCCTATTTTTTGTCTTTTTGGAGACAGGGTCTCCCTATAGCCCCAGCTGTCCTTAACTCAGAGTTCTGCCTGCCTCTGCCTCCCAAGTGCTAGGATGCAGATGGTTCTTAGCCACCATGTGGGTGCTGGGAATCAAACCCGGGGCCTCTGCAAGAGCAATTGGCTCTCTTAACCCCTGAGCCATCTCTCCAGCCCCCCCCCCTTTTTTTTTGTATTTTTGAGACAGGGTCTCCCTGTAGCCCCAGCTACCCTAGAACTCACTCTGTAGATCAGGCTGGACTTGAACTCACAGAGATCCTCTGCAAGAGCAGTTGGTGCTCTTAACCTCTGAGCCATCTCTCTAGCCCCTATCATTCCCATTTTAAAGACAAGGAAATGGGGGCTGGAGAGATGGCCTAGCAGTTAAGAGTGCCGACTGCTCTTGCAGAGGACCTGGGTTTGATCCCTAGCACCCACATGGCGGCTGAGAATCACCTGTAACTCCAATTCCAGGAGAACTCCAGTTCCAGGGGAATCCGACACCTTCTTCTGACCTCCGCGGCATTGCATGACACGGGTGCACAAACCTACATGCAGACAGTACATTCATACAAATAATAAATAAATTAATTAAATTAATAGATAATTTTTTTTAAAGACAAGGAAATGAAGGTGTGGGAGAGGAAATGCCCTTCTCAGGGTACAGAGAATCCATCTTGCTAGTAGCAATTACTTGGATTTCAACTCCTAACTTCCAAACTTAGGTCCTCAGCCTAGTTAGTGCACTGAGTAAATACATGAATGAAAGAACAAATGACTTCTTCAATCCTGAGCTGAAAGTGTGAGACTTGGGAGATAGCTCAGTGGTTAAAGCACTTGACATGCAAGTGTGAGAATCAGAGTTCAGATCCCTGGAATCCTCCACGTGAGGGCTGAGTGGGTATGGTGCTCCACCTGGGAAATTCCAACAGGATCCAAGTGTGTCCCTGGGACCTTAGAGAAAACTGGCTAGGTAAATTAATCAAGCTCTGAGCTCAACTGAGAGACCCCCGTCTCAATGGACACAGCGGAGAGCAATTAGGAAGACTGTCATCACCCAACACCAAACCTCAGGCCTCTGCTCTCTTGCACACACACATGTATATGCACTAGTACACACGTGTCCACACACACATATAAACATGCACTCACCATCCACACATATACATGAGAAAAATACAAAAGTACAGGTGAAGCATTTGCACGTAGCTGCAATTTACTGAGCACTGGAGGTGACAAGTGTCTCTCGTGACATGCAAGCAACCACAGTGAGCGTCCCTCCCTTCCCAGCGGAGGACACTGGAGCTCAGAGAAGTCAAAGCATCGTTTCCAGCAGGACAATTATGGACACAAAGTCAGATGACTACACAGTGAGTTCCAGACCAGCCTGAACCATAGAGTGAGACCCTATCTCAAAAATAACACACAAAAATACTTAAATAACAAATTAATAAAGCTGAGGATGGTGGCGTGCACCAGTAATACCAGAATTTGGGAGGTGGAGATGGGGAGCAGGAGTGCAAGGCCAGACGCAGCACTTAGTAAGTTCAAGTGCTTGGGACCTCATCTCAGATCTAGGGCTTTCCCGCTTCCCTGGGCTGAGCCTGGTAGCAAGTACCTGTTTTGGCAGAGGGCCTGGGTCCAGTTAGAACTCTCAGGAAGCTTGATCCGCAGGCCCTGCTGCATGCATGCTGCCCCAGCCAACTGCCCAGGGACCATTTCCTCATTTGCTTCTGCAGTGGGTTTCTATTTCAATATGGGTGAACTTGGCAGATGCTGATTCTTCCAATCTGACTGTTGATGTATCTAGTTAGGACCAGAACCCTGGCCTGGGCATGTGGACATGATGTATTTCCCTGCTCCCCTGCCCAGTGCTGGCTCTGACAGTAATGGCTGTGTGGAAGGCAGGCCATATGCAAGGCACGTGCTGGTCTATGGAGAGGGCCAAGGTTAGGTCAGTGACCAGATCATCTTTTCTGAGAGATGGCTCAGGGGGTGAAGGCGCTTCCCACTGATCCTGACAACCTGAGTTCAATCCCTGGGACCCAGAAGGAGGGAGGGGTGGTAGAAAGAGAGAAGCAACTTCCAAAAGTTGTCCTCTGACCTCTCCACACATGCTGTGGCACACGCATGTGTATACACATAGATACACAAAATAAATAAATTAATAAATAATAAATAAATAAATGTGGTTTTAAGAGTTTCTTTATATATTTTTTTAATTTTATTTATTTTTGTATGTGTATGAATGTACTGTCTGCATGTAGGTTTGTGCACCCGTGTCGTGCAATGCCGCGGAGGTCAGAAGATGGTCTCAGATTCCCCTGGACTGGAGTTCTCCTGGAATTGGAGTTACAGATGGATCTCAGCCGCCATGTGGGTGCTGGGGATCAAATCCGGGTCCTCTGCAAGAGCAGTCGGTGCTCTTAACCGCTAGGCTATCTCTCCAGCCCGAGTTTCTTTATATTTTTATTTATTATTTTTATTTTGTGCACATGAGTATATTGCAATGCCCTCAGGTCAGAAGGTGTCAGATCCTCTGGAACTGGAGTTATAGACAGTTGTTAGCCAACATGTGGGTACTGGAAATCAGACCTGAGTCCACTGCAAGAGCTCTTAACCACTCAGTCAACTCTCTAGCCCCCCCTCAAGAGTTTTTTTTTTTTAAGTCTACAGTAGTTGAGGCTAAGCCAGGCATCCCAGGGCATACATAGGTGGGTTCCATGGCCTGGGATGGGGCAGGAACTGTTCTGTGATACCAAAAGGTCCCAGCTCAGAGGGAAACACTGTTCCCATCACACCGGTGAAATGGGAAAGAGCTGTTCCAATGAGTCCCTTGCTCCTAAGCACCTGTGCCTTCTATTAGGAGTAGGGGGTGTGGGTGTGGGAGGGCACTATAGATTCCCAAAGGTAAGAATTCAGACTTGCTGTGTGATCTCATACACCTTATTGAACTGCTAGGGATCTCATTTTTCTCATCTGTAAAATGGGATCATAGACTCTCTATGACAAGCCTGGGGTGCAGGTAAATTGTGAGCATGCTTATAACGCGACTTGCAGGCTTTGAGGAAAGGCAACCTGGAAGAGAACTCCCCCTGGGCCACAGCTGGTCTGATGTTTGAGACAACACAAGATCCATAGATGTTAGAACCTGGGGCTGGAGAGATGGCTCAGTGGTTAAGAGCACTGACTGCTCTTGCAGAGGACCCAGGTTTGGTTCCCAGCACCCACATGGCAGCTCACAACGCATGGCAGTTCATGACTGTCTGTAACTCTAGTTCTAGGGCATCTGATGCCCCCCCCCCCTTCTGGCCTCCACAGGCACCAGGCACACACATGGTACGATACATACATGCAGGTAAACACTCATGCACATAAAATAAAAATAAATCAATATTTAAGATATTCAGAACCTACCTGATACTCACCAAAAGATAACCTTATGATTCATGGTCCGCTATTGACACCCTTGACCTGGATCCCCACCACGTGACTGAGGCGGGCACAGCTCCGCACCACAGAGGGAAAGGAGAGGTTTAGGGAGGTTTTGGGAGTAACGGCCCATAGCCCAGGCCTCTTGGCCAAGACAGAGTTTCCTTTCTGACTCCTGGGTTCACAATGAGATCAGGAGGCTCCATCTCAGCTTTATCTGAGTTAGTTGCTATAACTCACATTTCATAAGCAGGGAAACCGACACACTTTGGAATCTTAAACTTATACATGGCCATACAATAGTAGAAGCAGAAAGAGGATTCAAACCCAGGACTCTCCCATTCTGAGGGGTTCTTGTTCCACAAAGATATGAGACCTTAAAGCAGAAACATACAATAAAAATGGCAAAAATATGGGTGACAACACAAAAAGGAGCTATTGGGGAAACACAAGTGAAAGTCACAATGTGCCACTTCATACCTGCTGCGGTGGCCGTAGGGAATTAAAGTGTTGGCAAGGTTGGGACTGTAGCTCAGTTGGTAGAGCCCAGCATGCAGAAAGCCCCGGGTTAGAACCCCATCGATACTTACACAGGACATGGTGGTACTTGCCTATAATTCCAGCATTTGGGAGGTGAGGGCAGAGAGAGAAAAAGTTCTAAGTTGTTGGCTACATAGTGAGTTCAAGATCAGCCTGGGCTACATGAGATCCTGTCTCAAGAAAAAAAAGTGTCAACCCTTGCTGTGAAGAACTAGAATTCTCATATACTTCTAGTGAGAATATAAAATTGTGCAATTTCTTTGAAATGCAATTAAGTAATTCCTCAAAAAGTTAAATTTAAAATTACCATACGACCCAGTAGTTCCACTTCTATGCACATACCCAAGAAAACAAAAGTATACTTCCGTATAAAAATGTGTATACAATGGGACTAGAGATATGGCTCAGTGGTTAAGAGCACTAGCTGCTCTTGCAGAGGACCCAGGTTCGATTCCCAGCACCCACATGGCAGCTAATAACTGTCCATGACTCCAGTTCTAGGATTCAACACTCTCTTCTGACCTCTGTGGGGATTTCACAACATGGGTGCACTTACACACATGTACATAAAATAAAAATAATAAAATATATTTTAAAAAACATGTACACAAGCCAGGTGTGGCCACAAACCCCTGTAGTACCAGCACGTAGGATACAGTAGCAAGAGAATTGCCACAAGTTCACAGCTAGCCTGAGATACAGTGTGAGACCTGTCCTTAAAACAAAACAAAACAAAAACAAAAAAAAGGGACTGGCCTGGAGAGATGGCTCAGCAGTTAACAGCCCTTGCAGAAGACCCAGTCTCAGTTTCCAACACCCAAATGGCAGTTCCCAGCCATCTGTAACTCCAGTTGGCGGATCTGACACCCTCATCCTGCATCCATGGGCAGCCAGGATGCATGCAGGCAAAATACTCATATACATAAGAGAAAAATAAAATGTATGGCTCAAATGGTTAAGAGCACTTCCTGCTCTTCCAGAGGACACAAGTTTGGTTCCTAGCACCCATATCAAGTGGCCCACAGCTCCCTGCAACTCCAACTTCAGAGAGATTCAATACCTTCTTATGGCCTCCATGGGCACCCCACTCATGTAAACACACACATGTAAACACACACACACACACTCTTTCTCTCTCTCTCTCTCTCTCTCTCTCTCTCAAATAAATAAATAATAAAATTAAAAAATTGAGACAGAATCTTCCTGTAGCCCAAGCTGGCCTGGAACTCACTACATAGATTAGGCTGGCCTCAATCTCATAACAATCTACTTGTCTCTGGCTCCCAAGTGATGAGATTTAAAACGTGCATCACCACATCTGGCCAGACATTTTAATTCTTTTTTTTTTTTTGAGACAGAGTCTCCCTTTAGTCTCAGCTAGCCTGGAGCTCACTTTGTAGACCAGGCTGGCCTTGAACTCACAGAGATCCACCTGCCTCTGCCTACTGAGTGCTGGGATTAAAGGCCTGGGCCACCATGCCTGGCCTACATTTTAATTAAGATACTAAAACCCATTTGTTTGGCACTTTGAATGGATCTTTTACCCTGTAGATCTTGTAACATGTACCTATCATTTGAGAATATATAGGTANGCTGGCCTTGAACTCACAGAGATCCACCTGCCTCTGCCTACTGAGTGCTGGGATTAAAGGCCTGGGCCACCATGCCTGGCCTACATTTTAATTCTTATATATATATATAAAAAAAAAAGCAAAAACAGAAGCAGGTGTCTGCAAGATGACCCAGTGGTAAAGGCCCTTGCCACCAAGTCTGAGATGGACAGGGCAGAAGGAAAGAACTAATCTCTAAAGTCTGTCCTGACCTCCACACATGTATCATGGCACATATAAATAACATTAAAAAAATAGAAATGGGGCTGGAAAAATGGCTCAGCGGTTAAGAGTACTGGTTGCTCTTGCAGAGAACCCAAGTTTGATTCCCAGCACCCATATGGTGGCCAACAACCATTGGTAACTGACTTTTGTGGGCATGGCACAACATAGGTGGACTTATACACATGTAGGCAATACACTCATACACATAAAATAAAAATAATAAAATAAAAAATAACCAGAAGCAAAAATATAACTATAATGGTCAGTCATTTCTGTGACAAAATAACAGCAAAAATCATCTTAAAGGGAATAAAGATTTGTTTGTGGTTTCACAAACTTTAACCCATGATCTCTTGGTCCTGTTTTGGGGGGAGCCTGAGATGAGGCTCAGGCTTATCATGGCAGGAGTGCCTGGTGAAGAAAACTACTTACCTGAGCAGAAAGAGAAGGGGGGCCCTGAACTCTCTTCAAAGCCACCCTGACCCCATGACCTGCTTCCTCCAACTAAGCCTCATCTCCAAAAGTTGTTACCACTTCCCAGAAGGACCAAGCTGGGGACAAAGCCTTCAATACTGTGCTCCAATCCACGCACAGTTAAGGTCCAAACCAGAACAGATATTACACAGAAGGCCAGATGAGCACTGGTCATAAGGTAGGCAAGCAGAGAAGCTTCACTGAGTTTCTGAGTAACTGTACCGAACAGGGAGAAGCAGCTTTCAAGAGGAAGAAGATGGTGGACCCTTAGAGAAACTAATGTTCAGGGTCAGAAATCCCACAAACTTGAAGTGGTCCATTGCATCATCAACACCTGAGGTTTTGAGGGAAAGAGATCAAGAGCTGTGAAAAGCCCGTGTGTTACCACGTTTGTAAGCCACCAAGTTAGCTCCAGGTTTGTGGATGTTGGCAGCTGAAGGCTGGCTCCTCACAGCAACAGGGGTGAACAGAATGCCAGCCCTTTGACGAGCTCTTTAGCACCCACAGTCCTGACCAGGCAAAAAGGGCCCAAAACTTGCATGTGCAGGGGGCTGGGGGCCAAGCAAGGAACCTGGAGCTTAGGACTTTGTGGCTTTTGTGATGGGCCATCACTGCCTGAACTTTGTTTCAGAAGAAGCCATCTTTACTGTATCAGACAAACCTGATAGCATCAAACAAACCTGATGCTATCATTATCTATCAAGGCTGCTCACTCTAAACGTCCTTAAAAAGCTAGTCTAGGGGCTGGAGAGATGGCCTAGCCGTTAAGAGCGCTGACTGCTCTTGCAGAGATGCAGGGTTCGATCCCCAGCACCCACATGGCGGCTGAGAACCGTCTTTAACTCCAGTTCCAGGGGAATCTGACACCCTCTTCTGACTTCCGTGGCATTGCACAACATGGGTGCACAAACCTACATGCAGACAGTACATTCATACACATAAAAAAAAAAAAAAAAAAAAAAACTAGTCTAAAAACAGCCATCGGGAGTTGTGCCCAGTGCGTAGAAGACACCCCCCTTGTTTGTTGGCTTCTCTGGGCATAACATGGGTACACTTACATACATCCAGACATAACACAAATACACATAAAATATAAATAAGGAAGTAAATAAATAAATAATAAAAAACTTTAAAAAGTATACATAACAGGGCTGGAAGAGATGCCTCAGTTGTTAGAAGTACTGGCTCCTGTTGCAGAGGACCCCCAGGTTCAGTTCCCAGCACCCACATGATAGCTAACAATTATCTGTAATTCTAGTTTTGGGAGATCTGATGCTCTTTTCTGGCCTCCACAGGCACTGCACACATGTAGGGCATCACATACGAGTAAAACACATAAAAATATGAATACATAAAATATACATAAAATATACATTAGCCCTTTTGCCAGGGTTAATTTTGTTTTGAGACAGGGTTTTACAATGTAGGCTTAGCTGGCCTAGAACTTGCTACATAAACCAGGTTGGTCTTGAACTTGCAGTGATCCTTCTGTATCTGCCTCCCTCTGCTAAGAGGACAGGCATACCCAGCTTAACCCTTTTTAGATTTTTTTTCTCTGTCTGTGTATGTGTGCACATCCACATGCACATGTGTGTGGGCACATGTATGTATGCACATGTGCATGTGGGTACCTGTGGAAGCCAGAAGAGGGCATTGGATCCCCTGGAGTTGGAGCTGTAGCTGATTGTGAGCTGCTAGATATGGGTGCTGGGAACCAAACTTGGATCCTCTGCAAGAGCAGCAGGTGCTCTTAACTGCTGAGCCGCCATCTCCATAGCCCCAGCTTAACCCTCTTTGAGAGTGGACAATTCAGTCACATTCTGCGCATATACATTATCATGCACTGATCACCAACATTCACCTTCAGAACCCTATCAACAAAACAGTATCTGAAGTCAAACTGCCTGGCAAGCCTGAGGCCAGCCTCACTCACACATGAGACTAGTCTCAAGCCACAAAGTACTGTGTCCCTAAGAAACATCAGCTTTCCAGTCCCCCCTCACCATCTCTGCACTGTTCTACGTAGTCTCTGGATCTGTCTACTCTAACCCCTTCATGTTAAGTGGAACGGCAGTGTTTGTCTTTTTGCATGTCTGGCTTATTTCAGTTCGAGGTTCATCCATGTTAAAGTACACTATCAGAATCCCCCCCCCCTTTTTTGAGAGTCTCCTTAGTCTTAGTCCTCCTAGAAGTCACTATGTGAGATCTGCCTGCCTCTGCCTCCCAGGGGTTAGGATCGAAGGTACAGGCACCAGGCCCAGTGTAGAATCACCTTTTGAAGGCTTTTGGTTTGAATTCTCTAAGTAAAATTGTTGGATCCTAGGCTCATTCTGGGGCATTTGTTTGGGAAACTTTCATGTTGCTTTTCACAGTGGCTGTATCATTTGACATTCATGTCAGTAATGTAGAACATTCTGATTTCTCTATCTCTTCACCAATCCTTGCTATTTCCTTATTTGTGGTTTGAGCTTTGAAAATAAGATTATTTATTTATTTATTTATTTATTTATTTATTTATTTGAGAGTGCTCACATATCATGGTATACATGTGGAGGTTCAGAGGACAACTTCTTAGGGGTTATGAAGTTCCTCCTTGTTTTGAGGCAGAAGCTCTCTTCTTTTCACCACTGTACTGCATATGCATGCTTCTAGAAAATTCTTCTGTCTCAACCTTCCATCTTGACGTAGAAGTGCTGGGATTACAGATGCTACCACTGCCAGATTTTTACATGAATTTGGGAAACAAGTGATTTTACCCAATGAGCCATCCCCCGGTGTCCCGCCTCCCCCCTTTAATATTAGTCATTATAACAGGTGTCTCTTGGTTTTAATTTTCATTTCTGTTGAAATGAGTGTGATGGTTTGAATGAGAATGTCCCCCATGCATTTGTGGCACTGTGTGGCCTTGCAGGAGGAAGCCCGTCCCTGGAGGTCGGCCTTTTGCCCCATCTGCAGTTTCTCTCTCTCTTTCTGCCTCCTGCACCTGCTTGTGGTTGTGAGCCCCCAGTGTTATGCTCTGGCTGCCTCTGCCACCCTACCTCCTGGCCATGGTGGACTCCTACCCCTCTGCAACTGTAAACCCAGAATCTCTTCTTTCTACAGTGCCCGTGGCTGTGGTGGCTGAGCCTGCTCTCGTGTACTTGGTGAACATTGGTGTATCTTCTTTGGAGAAATGTCTTTTTCAAGTCCTTCACTGATTTTAGTGTTTGGTTTTGTTGTCTTTTTGTATCTGGGTGGTTGTTTTGGTTTTCTGAGATGGGTTTCTCGACGTACCCCTGGGGATTGGCCTCAATCTGCAGACCCGGCTGGCTTTGATCTTGTACCACTCTCTTCCTTGTGCCTGGATATATTCTGGATATCAACTCCTTAACAGACATAAGACTTTCAAATTCTTCCATTTCGTGTGCTTTCTAATCTAATAATAATGTCCCTTTTTACACAAGTTTTTTTTTTTTTTTTTGGTCTTTTTCGAGACAGGGTCTCCCTGTGGCCCCAGCTGTCCTGGAACTCACTCTGTAGACCAGGCAGGCCTTGAACTCACAAAGATCTGCCTGCCTCTGCCTCCCAAGTGCTAGGATTAAAGGCGTGTGCCACCACGCCTGGCTTTACACAAAAGTTTTTTAAGTTTTTGTGAAAGCCAGTTCATCTATTTTCTTCCTGTTGCCTGTGCTTCTGTGTCAGAATGGTCAGGGTTGTTTTACTTGCAAACTTCCAATGTAATTAGCTTGGACAAGAAAAAGAACATATCAGTTCATGTAAAAGAGAAGCCTAAGGTGGACCTACAGGTGATACAGCCAACCCCGCCATCACAGTGACACTGTCACACTCTCTTTTCCTGGCCTTTCTTACTTCCTATTTCCTACTACTCATTTAAGTCCTCCAAGAAGAGGTGAGTTTTCATAGTCCTCACAGCTGAAAACTTAAGGAGACAAAGAAACCCTTCATGCTGGTTCTACCTAAATTCCCGAGGTACAATCTAATTGATTACTCCTTTTTATTTTTATTTTATGAGTGTATTGCTTGCATGTAGGTAGGTGTACCCACAATGCCCACAGAAGTTAGAAGAGGCCATTGAATTCCCTGGAACTGGAGTTATGAATGGTTGTTAACTACCATTCGGGTGCTGGGAATTGAACCTGGGTCCTCTGCAAGAGCAGCCAGTGCTCTTAACCACCAAGCCATCTTTTCAGACCCAAATGGGTTACTCTTGAATGAGTAAGATTCTGCTAGATAGGGACAGCCACTGGGCAGGCAAGCATTCTCCTCTAGAAGGCAGTGTAAGGTATGACAGCTTCCAAGGACGTCCCACAGGGTTTTCATGGAAAGTCTGGGAGGAGCAGAGGGACTCGTGGTTGCTTCTGAAGACTCCTTGGAGGAAGCAGCTCCTGTGGAGATCTGTGCTTAGTGCAGGGTGAGCCAGCGGCAGGCTGGCTGGACTGTTTCAGAGCAGTCAGGGGCTCCTTTCCCTGCCAGCCTCCCTAGCTCAGCTCCTTGGTACTCTAGTGATGTGAGTTCCTCTACATGTGCTCCTTGGGCTAACCTCTCTGTGCCTTGGTTTCCCCACCTCACCAGTGCTATCTCACCGGGTCCTCATGAGACTTGAATGGGCACACATGAGGTCCCATCATTTGTTTCAGGATTATGAGTAGTTTGGGCTTCTTTTCCACCCATGGTCGCTGGTATACTGGCAGCTGCAGCTGTGTTCACTGTCTTCAAGGGCCTTGGCTGGCCCTAGTCTCGCTGTACACTCTACCTGAAATGCCCTCGGCCTCCATATATGCTTGGATGTTTCCTTGCCATTTGCTCCTTTGTGAAGCTTGCCTGCCTGCAGAACCATCCCTTCCCAGCCTGGGCTCCTGGGGGACTCAGGCACTGATGTCCACTTAGGATTATGTGAACATGCCTCTGTCTACGCTGAGCCCCCTGGGGCAGGACCTGGTTGTACTGTCATTGAGTTTTCCATGGGAGCCTGCCAGCTGCCAGTGCGAGGGGACCATAGGGCAGGGACAGAAGCAGCACTGGCCACAGAACAAGGCAAGCACATCTGGCGGGAACTGAGAGAGGACGAGGGTCTGTTAGGTTGCGTGTGAGGGGCAGGGTGGGTGCCAAGAAGAGAGAAGTCAGCAGGGCCTGGGTTCTAACAACGAGATTCTGGGAAGTTGGAGAGAGCCTAAGAAGGCGAGTGAAGAGGTCAGATTTTTGCTGAGCCAGGTCTGATGTCCCACGGAAAGAGGATGGACAGACAGATGAAAGTAGGGAGGGCAAGCAGAGCGTGGGGACTGCTGTGGAGCAAGGCCTCCATTCTCCCATCAAGGAGCTCCAGGAGAAGGCAGGAAGGGCCCACCCCACCCTCCCTCCATATGGTGGGACTGAAAGACTATCTTTCTTTCTTTCTTTCTCTTTCTTTCTTTCTTTCTTTCTTTCTTTCTTTCTTTCTTTCTTTCTTTCTTTCTTTCATTCTTTTTCTTCTCTTTCTTTCTTTCTTTCTTTCTTTCTTTCTTTCTTTCTTTCTTTCTTTCTTTCTTTCTTTCTCTTTGAGGCAGAGTCTCATGTAGCCTAGGCTGGCCTCAAACTCCTGATCCTCAGTGTCTCTTCCTTGTTTTTGAGACAGGGTCTTATGTAGCCCTGGGTAGCCTGGAACTTGCTCTGTAGACCGGGCTGGCCTTGAACTCAGAGATCTACCTGCCTCTGGCTACCAAATGCTGGGATTAAAGGAGACTGCCACCACCACAGGCAACCTTTGCTTCCCCTCTTAAGTGCTAGGATTACAGGTGGGCACCACCATCCTTGGTTTATGTAATGCTGGGGATCAAACCCAGGGCTTCATGAATGGTAGACAAGAACTTTACCGGCTGAGCTACATCCCAACCTTGCAGGACTGTTTTAAATAGTACCCATTTTTCCGGTGTCATTCTATACACTTTCTCAACTCTTCTCCTCCTGCATAGATAGGGACCAGGTCAAGCAAAGAGTAGACACTCAGGGGCTTGGCCAAGTCTGAAGCCTCTAAGACCAAAGCACACTTCCCACCCTGGGAGGACTGCAGACAGGACCAGGCTGCAGCTGAGCAGGGTTAACGGGGCATCCTGTGCCAACAGGAAAGGCGAAGCCCATGTTCTTCTGCCCAAGAAGCTAGCCCAGATCCATCACGCTCTGGAGCAGATGGCGTATGGTTACTTCCTGTTTTGCTCTCCTCAGCCAGGCCTTATGGAGACACAGCCTCCCATGGAAGGGAAGTGCCCGTTGGGAACACTGCTGGGCACCAGAGCTAAGCAGGGGCACCAGCCATGGGAGCTCCACCCGGGCTCAGCTGAGTGTCTTCAAAATTCTTAAGCCGGCTGCCCTGACACCCAACCAGATGGCCATGCCGTTCCAGGACCAAATGTGTGTCCTCTCTCGGACTCAGTTTCCACTCCTGTGAAAATGGATGTGCAGAACAGAGGAGTCCTCAGGGTACCTCTCAGAGGAAGGAGGGAGGTCTCCATGGGCCTGGCAGGGGAAGCAAGTTCTGGAATCTTTTGTGTCCCCAGAGACCTGAGCCAAGACCTAGCTTCCTTAGGAGAGAAGAGACAGGCCAGAACAGCAGGACCGAAATGGGACGGGGGGCGAGAGGCTCCCCACGGGTTGACCAAGGACCCTTCCAGAGGAGTAGTGTGGAGCCACCTAGCTCCAGAGGTACTGCTGCCTCTCTCTAAATCCCTCCTACATCTTTCAGGTAGGGTCCGGGTTCTTCCTTGGAAGCCACAGGGTTAGCCCCTCTCACCTGGCCCTGCATCAGCTTCAAGTGTTGCTGGGATGTAAAGCCACAGTCACCTGCGGTGGCTTGGTCCCCTCAGCAGCTCACAGTCACCTGCGGTGGCCTGGTCCCCTCAGCCGCCCCGCCTGCCCTGGGCCTGTTCATAGGCTCACTTTGAAGTTTCCTCGTGAGTTTCCTGGACTCATCGCCTTCATTTAGCTCTTCTCTTTCCCGCTGCTCCCTGGGCTTGACTGCAGGGGTGTGAAAGTAGGCACAGAGAGGAAGTGGAAGGCTCACCCACAAATCTGTGAGTGAGGAAGAGGCGCAGCTGGAGAGGCACATGGGGTCAGGGAAGAAGTTTTGCTGAGAGGAGAGAGCTGGCTGAGGGGAAGAAACCAGCATGGGGCAGCTAGGGTGGGAGAAGGCAGCTAGGGTGGGAGAAGGCGGCCTGGGTGGGAGAAGGCGGCTGGGCTGAGGAGAGAAAGGAACAGAAGGTTCAGAGGGAGCAGGAAGTTGAAGCTCGACCTTCAGAGGACTGCTGGGGCTGAGGACACAGGACTGAGAAGAGACATCAAGCGGGCTTCGGAGAGTGGGGAGGGAGGCTGCCGTAGGCCAGCCAAAAGGTTAGAGAGCCAGCAAGAAGAGTATCAGCATAGTCTTCAAGGCCTTAGGTGCACCCAAGTCACACTTTCCAACCACACTCAGCAGGAAGACGAGGATGGACCAATCTGATGGTGCTATGCTCAAGGGATAACTGGGTCCATGCCGGGCGTGGTGGCGCATGCCTTTAATCCTAGCACTCGGGAGGCAGAGGCAGGCGGATCTTTGTGAGTTCGAGGCCAGCCTGGTCTACAGAGTGAGTTCCAGGACAGCTGGGACTACAGGGAGACCCTGTATCGAAAACACCAAAAATAAATAAATAAATAAATAAATAAATAAATAAATAAATAAATAAAAAAAAATAACTGGGTCCTGGGTGCAGGTGCAGGTTGGGTAGAGAGGCCAGGGTGCTGCCAGGCCCAGGAGGCTGGGTCAGAATCCCCATGTAAAAGAACTGGTTATGAATGGGCTGGAAGCTGGGGTGCCTGGCAAAGTCGGACAGAAGCCAGTTTGGGTGCAGAAGAGCTGCAGATGCGGGGAGGAGGGGGCCCAGGGTAGACGAGGACAGGGCAGGAAACTGAGGCAGATAGGCAGCCCTACAACTGGCTTCTTCCTCATCTCAGCGGGGACTGGTCACCTCTGGTATCTCTTCTTACACAGCCAGATAGAGACAGTTCTGGGGGTGGCCCCCATATTTTATCTCTGCTGTTCCCAACACCCCCCCCAATATACCCTGTCAATACAAATGGTAGCTTGATGCACAAATAGCTCAAGCCAAGTGTGCTATCAGGTTTCTGTCATAATACCAGTGTGCATATTCTTGAGCCACTCCTGGAGAGTCATTCATTCCACAAATTCTTATTGGGCACTTACGACATGCCAGGGGGTGTTCTAGGACTCAAGATGCAGTAGAACATATAGAACATAGAAGAAGATTATATCCTGGCGGAGGGAGAGGCCAAGCCAACAAATAAATATTATAGTTGTTCAAGGATAATAAATGATGCCAGGCATGGGGATGCGCACCTGGAAATCCAAGCACTCAAGAGGCTGAGACAGCAGGATCAGCTTGAGTTCTGGGTCAGCCTGGCCTACATAGTGAGACTCTCTCAAAAACATCAACAAAAGTGGGGCTGTGGATGCAGCTCAGTTGGTAAAGTGTTTGCCTAGCACGCGGGCATCTCTGGGTTCATCCTCAATGCTGCACGAACCAGGTATGGCAGAGCACACCTGTTATCCTAGTACTTGGTAGGCAGAGACAGGAGGGTTAGAAGTTCAAGGTCTCCAGGTGTGGTAGCACCTGCCTTTAATCCCAGCACTGGGCGGAGAGATGAAGGCAAATCTCCATGAGATTGAAGCCAGCCTGGTCTACATAGTAAACTCTAGGCCAGCTGGGATACATGAGACCCTGTTTCAATAACAACAAAAACAAACAAACAAACAAACATCACTGGTGAGATGGCTCAGTGGGTAAAGGTACTCACCAAGCCTGACGACCCCAGTTCAATCTCCATATGATACAAAGAAAGAACCAGGGCTGGAGAGATGGCCTAGCGGTTAAGAGCACCAACTGCTCTTGCAGAGGACCCGGGTTTGATCCCCAGTGCCCACATGGTGGCTAAGAACTGTGTGTAAACTCCAATTCCAGGAGAACTCCAGTTCCAGGGGAATCTGAGACCCTCTTCTGACCTCCATGGCATTGCATGACATGGGTGCACAGACCTGCATGCAGACAGTACATTCATACATATACAAAAATAAATAAAATTAAAAAAAAAAAGAATAAAAGAACCAACCCCAACAAGTTGTTCTCTCACCTCCACATATGCATCATGGCTTTTACACACACCCACACACACCAATAAATTATTTTCAAAGGAGCTAAGGAGGAAAATACAACAGCAGAGAAATCCCACATTGAGTGGGAGGATTTATAAAGGCTGGCGGAAGAAGGCCTCCTAGAAAAGGTGTCTTTCACCTAAAGGAAGAGAGGTCTGTGTTATTCATAGATACCACTTATGTCCACCCTGGCACTGCCTAGCGCTCTCTTGCCTCCCCAAATACACATTGATTTGAGCCCCCTCCAAATTCCTCTCCCAACTAATCTTCAGATGCCCACAAAACCTTCTTCCTCTTCCTTGAGTGGTTCACCTTGGAGGATGCTATTGTTTGATGAAAGATATTCTAGCTTATTGGAAGACCACACTACCCCTCAGGCCCCAGGCAGCAAATGCCTTTGTCTCTCCAGAGCTGGGATTCTATATGTACACCATATCACTTAGCTACAAGGGTTTGTCTTAAGGTATTACCATCAGAGTCCTGGCCTCACACTGTATACTTCAAATTTCCCTGGGTCAGGAACCATGTAGTGGGAATGAAGTCTTGGGATGGTTGCACAGGGTGTTGAGGGGCAGTCAGGCCCTGTGGTCCCAGAGGCAGGCTGCACTAGGGAAGGCCCAGTGACTAGGAGCATATTTCAGGGCTCATTGTGACCACATCTCCCAGTGAGCTTTCTCAAGGTGACCTGGAAGAAGAATAAGCTATGTGTCAAGGGAAGTGTGTGAGTAGGGGCTAGATAAGCCACTGGGGAGGGGCATTATTCTCTTAAGAGAGAAATGGGGATCTCAGTAAGATATCTTTTTTAAATGTTTTATTATTTTTATTTTACGTGTATCCGTGTAAGTGCAACTGAGTTGTGTAATGCCCATGAAGGTCAGAAGAGGGTGCCAGAGCCCCTGGAACTAGTATTATAGATGGTTGCTAGTCACCATGTGAGTGTTGGGAACTGAAGTCCAGTCCTCTGCAAGAGCAGCCAGTGCTCCTAACCGCTGAGCCATCTCTCCAGCCCCAGAGTTAGATATCTTAAGGCCTCTCTATGGCCTGGCATGTCCAGAACCCAGAGCTCTATCACTGACCCCTCGTTCTGGAGGCCAGTGGGATGTCATGTGTCTGTCAGTAGGATCAGGCCCCAGGAGGTGCTGGGGATGGTCAGAGCAGAAGCTAAGGCAAGGAACTGCCACTTGTGGGAGGCAAGGAGTCCTCTGAGGTTCCTCTACCCCAGCCTTACAAGGGAAAATTGTGGACAGAATCAGCTACTTTGAGCCTCAGTGTCTGTCTGTGAAATGGGCAATAGCCAGGTGGTGAAGGTGGACAGCCCTTCCCGAGGTCAGAGCTGGGGACTCAGAAGTGCTGGTCCTGTGGGCATTCCTCCAGTCTCTATGCGTCACCAGTCAAGACGGGTTCTTTCTGAAAACAGAGGGACTGGTGAGATGGTTCAGTGGGTAAAGGCAATTGCGATCAAGCCTGACAACCTGAGTTTGGTCTCTGGCAGCCACATAGTAGAAGAAGAGAACTGACTCTCACAAGTTTCCCCTGACTTCCACATGTCCACCATGACCCCCAGCCACCCACATACATGAACACATGGCAAAGACAAGGGACTCCTTGGGGTCAGTCTGCTGGCTAGCCAGTCTAGCTGAATCCGCGAGTTCCAGGCTTAGTGAGAGACCCTGTCTTGAAAGAAAGGCAAAGAGCGACTGAAAAAGACATCCAATATTAACCTCTGGCCTCCACACACATGTACAGTGCACATGCGTGCTGTTGATTGAACCTAGTAGCACCAAGGACAGATCCCGAGGCTCATCTTCATGAAGTGGATTCATTCATTTCCCAGCGCTTACTGGGAACTGCTGACCTAAAGGCAAAGCAGATCTTGTCTCTAGTTCCTAACAGAGTTAGAAGAAGGAGGACGTCTGTCTGTCTGATCTGGACCCTTGGGCCCTGGCTCTGACCTCCATTGCTTTATCCTGTTCCTGAGTGGTGGCGTGTTGGCAAGCTTCCAACCTGTCTAGCTTCAGTTTTCCTGTAGGGACAGGTCACCTCTTTTCCCAGCACAGACTTTATCATTACCCAGACTGGCATCTTCCTTCCAGCTGGCCACTGACTCACTGTCACCTTGGACAAGTCATCAACCTTGTCTAAGCCCTGTGTTAGTCATCACTGACAAGATCACAGAGAAAGTCACCTAAGGCTTTCTTTTGGCTCCTGGTTTCCAATGTTCCCATCTCTTGGCTTCATTGCTCTGTTCTTGAAGCCAGGCAGAAGCATCACAGTGGAGGGCATGGTCGACCAATGCTGCTTACCTACGGCAACCAGAAAGAGATGGGGGGGGGAACAGAGGGAAGACAGGAGGGAGAAGAGGAGGTAAGGAGTGAGGAAGGGAGGAGGGGAGAGGAGAAGAGAGAAAAGGGACAAGATCTACCCTTCAAAGTCTCGCCCTAGTGGCCCTCTTTCTCCAACCAGTCCCTACCTAACTATGAATGCGTGCCTATGCTAATTCATTGAGAAGATCGGTAACCTCATGATCCACTCATCTCTCCATAGCGCTAGCAGCCGGAGACCAAGCCTTTTAACACATGAGCCTTTTACGGAGACATCACATCCAAACAAAAACTGCCTGACTCCTCATCTGTAATGTGAGACCTATACGGCCCATCCCACGTAAGATCCTGGCTGCCTTAATCCAATGATGGCTCCCACTAAGCAGCCAAGAAGCTCACAAAAAAGTAGCTGGAAGCCAGAGGCTCAAGGATGTGACGTGACATTCCAAGCTTCATAGCAAGTCGGGCCCAGATTTCCACTGTCCTGCCTAGGAATTATAGAGATGACAGAGTGGTCGTAGTGAACCACTCAGGCTGCCCCCGGGGGAATCGGTCTCCACCCCTCAGTCCCTCAGTCTCCACCTGCCTTCTGCTGGCAGCTTTCAAACTTGGGGTCAGTTCTAGCCTCCCAGGCATAGATGGAGGATTCTGGGCCAAAGTTGTAAGGGAGGAGGGGAACTACCGGCAGGGTAGTTGAATTCTCTTTTCTGAGACAAAGTCTCATGTGTCCCAGACTAGTTTTGGACTCACTTTGTAGGGGAAGAGGGTGACCTACTTTTTTTTTATTTACTATTTTTTTTATGTGTATGAGTGTACTGTCTGCATGTAGGTTTGTGCACCCATGTCCTGCAATGCCGCGGAGGTCAGAAGAGGGTCTTGGATTCCCCTGGAACTGGAGTCAAAGACGATTCTCAGCCGCCATCTGGGTGCTGGGAATTGAATCCGGGTCCTCTGCAAGAGCAGTCGGTGCTCTTAACCACTAGGCCATCTCTCCAGCCCCTACTTTTTTAATTAATTTTTTTTTTTTTGGTCTTTTCGAGACAGGGTCTCCCTGTAGCCCCAGCTGTCCTGGAATTTGCTCTGTAGACCAGGCTGGCCTTGAACTCACAAAGATCCGCCTGCCTCTGCCTCCCAAGTGCTAGGATTAAAGGCGTGTGCCACCACGCCCGGCTACCAGTCTTTTATTCTTAAAGATTTTATCTTTTTTGGGGGGGGTATTTTTGAGACAAGATCTCCCTTTAAATCCCAGCTGGCCTGGAACTCACTCTGTAGACCAGGCTGGCCTTGAACTCACAGAGATCCACCTGTCTCTGCCTCCGAGTGCTAGAATTAAAGGTGTGTGACACTTTTTTGGTTTTTAATAATTACTTTTATGTGTGTGAATGTATTGCCTGCATGTGTATAAGTATGTATGTGTCTCGAAATGCCCACGGAGGTCAGAAGAGGGCATCAGATCCCGTGGAACTGGTGTTACAGGTGGTTGTGAGCTGCCTGATATGGTTGCTGGGAGCCAAATTTGGACTCTGCAAGAGTAGTACACTTTTCTAACCATGGAGCTATCATCTCTTCAGCCCCACCTTTTTCTTATTTTATTGATTCAGGTTCTCATATAGCTCAGGCTGACCTCCAACATAGCCAAGGATGACCTCAAACTCCTGATCCTTCTGCCTCTACTTCCAATGCTGAGATTCTAGGCTTTCGCCACCATGCCTGGCTTCTGATGGCTGATATCAGGTGACAGAACCCTATATCCAATGGACTGAGGCAAAAAGGGAATCATCAGTTCATACCAGTAAGTCCAGTGGAGGTCAAGATTCGGGCATAGCTGGACCCAGGAGGACCATGGCTTTCTCCAGGGCCTATGTGTCCCTTTTCTCCACTCTGCCACCTTTGGCTTGTGACAGTCTCCTTCCTAGTGGTGGTATCTCCAGTTCCTAGAACAGTGCCTGGCACACAGTCCAGCCAGCTGGCAGCTCCAACCTCACCTCCTCCCAGCTTTGCAAACCCAATGGAAACCCCATCTCCTTCCCAACTGTCCAGAAAAACTCCAGCCTGGACTCCCAGGTGCCCAGCCAAGGTAGCTCCTTACTACTGGACTCCCAGGTGCCCAGTCAAGGTAGCTCCCTACTACTGGACTCCCAGGTGCCCAGTCAAGGTAGCTCCCTACTACTGGACTCCCAGGTGCCCAGCCAAGGTAGCTCCCTACTACTGGATTCCCGGGTGCCCAGCCAAGGTAGCTCCCTACTCCTTAGGTAGTCTCAGGGCCTGAGGAGCCTACTCTTTCCATGTGGGCAGGCCAACCCCCATTTCCCCATGGCTGCGGAGGAAGGAGAGGTTCTCTAGAAGAAACACAGAGGACAGGTTGTGATTCTGAGAGCCAGCTGGGATGCTCTAGAGGAACAACAATGTGATCACCTGCATTACAGGCTACATGCTAGGGCCTGAGACATCTCTTCCTACCACGGTCTGAACCACTGGTAGGTTATGGGAGAAGGGTGAATCTGAGGTCATTGTGGCCTGTAGTAGCTGGCTCCTACTGGAAGGCCAGACGCGGGGGTCCATAATGAGAGGAAGGAATAGAAGGGCCTGCGGTCCCGGCGTGGAACAGGGATGCTCTCACAGCATCCAGGTTTTATTGGAAGCGCTGGGTGGAGGCACTGTGGCCCCAGCTGGAAGGCTAGGGAAGCAGGCCCCAGACTCCCAGCCAAGGAACCAAGCGAAGTGGCCTGCAAACCCCAGGCTTCAGCTTCCTCCTCTTCCAATTCAGAATGGAGGTTTCAGTTCCACTTGGTCCCTGCTGAGCAGGAGGCAAGAAGGGGAAGTAGAAAGGGAGAAGAGAAAGCAGGTCCTGCCCTCCCTGTATGCTCTTGTCAGTTCTGCCAGCTTTAGCCTGATATCACAGGTGGAACCAAACCTCTCCAGGTGGGGGTTCTGCCCGTTGGCCGCTGTCCTCTGGGAACCAGGTACTGGCATCAGGAACCTGGCCTTCAAGCTGACCTGAGGTGGGCTTGAGGGTGCCCAGGCTGGATGGCACACAGGGTCAGAGCTTGGTGTCGCCTGGAACACAAGGCACAATGCCCTGTAAGGACAAGACCCTGTAAGGCAGGGAACAAAACTACCATAACTTTCTCAGACTCAGAGAGGGTGGATAGATGGCCAGCAAGCAAGTTGGTGGTAGAGTCCAGCCCTCCTGACTCCTCAGAGGAAGGAAGCCAAGTCTTGACCCCTGCTATCCTGTACCTTTACTGCTAAGTTTTTGGGCCAGGGACCCAGAAAGGGGGTTTCCCAGCTTGATTTCCCAGCAGGCAGGCAGCCGAAGGTTGGGAAGCTTCTTCCTTGGCAGCTGGCTGCCTTCTGGTCTTGCTGGTAGGTGGTGACTCAGGCTTCCAGCTCCTGCCTCTGGACATGAAAGATGATGTGAAGGACATCCCCAAACCCCAGTATCCGAGGAGGCCCCAGAACTTTGAGCCAGTTCTTCCTTTTATTCCCAGTGTTTGCTTATGCTACAGAACCGACTGACCTCATGGTTGTCATCTGAACTGAGAAAAGGAAGCTGACAGACTTGTCCCTCCGTGAGGGGATGGACACAGTGTTTTTGCTGGTGGTATACCTAGGAACCTGGAGCAGGGATGGACAAGGGGTACCTGGTGTCAAGGTGGCACTCCTGATGTGGCACCCCATGAACCACGTTGATGGGGCGAAGATCTGACAGCAGTACTGAGCTTGTCAGGAGGGTTGGTAGGAGAAAGGCAGAGGAGGGGCAGAAGAGTGGGTTAGGGATCCGTCTCTGGGTTGCTCCATGTCAGCCGGAGGGGAAGCCCTTGCTGCAGTGGCAACAGGCTTGCTTCACCCAGACCAGAGCCCCTTCTGAAGCCTGCTGTGTTGCATTGTCCACTGGCGCCATCTTCTGGCTGCAGACTCTCATTGCAGGGGAGATTCTGGTCCCTGGAGGAGCTACAATCATTTAGATGTCTAGCAAAAGGCTTGTCCTGGGGCCAACACCCCCAGGAGGACTTCAGAGTTTTCTAAACCCTGGGACTCACACTAATGGCCATGGGAGTCTGACTTGGAGACATGGCAAGGGACTGACCACTGGGCAGAAGGCCATGCCACCTTGCCTTCCCCGGTCTCCTGGCACAGACCCAAATAAACAGTAACCAATTGTTCCATGGCTGGTTGACGCTTATCTGCAGTGCAAACCTGAACTCTCTTAGTTTGGTTCAAAGTTCTGGCTTCCTCCATCTTCTTGCCTGTAAAATGGACTTAGGTCAGGCGCTTTTACTGGAGGCAGAGGCAGGGGGATCTCTGTGAGTTCAAAGTCAGCCTGATCTACTTAGCGAGTTCCAGGCCAGGCAGGGTACATAGTAAGACCTGTTTTGTTGGTTGGTTGGTTGGTTGGTTGTTAAAAAAAAAAAAAAAAAAGGTGGGCCAGGCGTGGTGGTGCACGCCTTTAATCCCAGAGCTGGGGGAGGCAGAGGCAGGAGGATCTCTCTGAGCTCAAGGCCAGCCTGGTCTACAAAGTGAGTTTCAGGACAGCTGGGGCTACAGGGAAACCCTGTCTCAAAAAAGACACATATGCACACCAAAAAAAGGTAGTAGGGGGTAAGTACTTGGGGTAAGCTCAGTGGTGCCCTGATGGCCTCTACATTCTAGAACCCTCCTCAGCAGATGACAGAGTAAGAGGAGCCCTCACTGTCTGTGGCCCTTGTCCTCTCAACGTGGAGATAGCTAGCTAGCACCTCAGTGGCACAGACTTGTCCAGAGGACGATACAAGTGGAACAGAGGCAGAATGCAGGCCTGGCCTCCACCTCCCAGCATCCTGTCCATTCCCTGCTGCCCTGCCCCCACCCACTTGCCTCTGTGGGTCCACATCAAGGTCTACCCGCTCCACGTCAGCCTACTTCAATGCCACCTCCAAAGCTGGCCTCCCATGAACAGAGATCTCTCTTTTGTGTCCCAACAGCTCTAAGGCCTGGTTTGTGTTGAGAAGGGGCGGGGGAGGGCTTGGCTCCAGCAGGAAGAATCTCACCCAGGTGGGGTTTTTGGACACCACGTCTTTGCCCACTGCCACGCCCATCCTCATGTGAATAGAAAGAGTAGGGAAGATAGGAGAAGCTGATGATATTTAGTGGGTGCTCAATAAATGTTTGTGGAGAAGAGGAAGCCTGGGAGGGAGTGAGAGGTGGCCAGGTGAGCAAGTACCCAAGTGGACTGTCACCTGGATGGAGGTATGGCCAGGTACATGGCTGAATGAATGGAGAAAGGAAGATGGGTGCAGGAGCAGAGGACGGAGAAGCTGGATTACAAAGGCCTCTGGTGTTACAGTTAAAGGAAGGACAGGGAGCTCTAACTGCCCACCTGCCCATTTGACAGATAAGACTGAGAGAGAGATGCATGGAACGACCCCGCCCCCCTGGGTCTGTGGGGTTGAGCTCTGACAGACATCCTGGGTCTGTGGGGTTGAGCTCTGACAGACAGCCTTCCCCCCACATCCTTCTAGTCCCTCATCCTGCCCCTCTCACCCCTGGGAAGGGGGTTCTGGGAAAAAAGCCTTTTCTTCTCCTCCTAGTCCTCCAGGCTGCTTCCGCCAGGCTGGGCCAAGGTATAGTGGGGGTGGGGTGGGGGAGGTGACATCCCCGCCTTCCCCAGAGGAGCTATTTCAGTCAGAGCCAGGAAGCAGGGGAAGCTATCCACAGGCACAGCCAGAGGTTTCGCAGCCTGCCTGAGGGCAGGAGTGTGGGCAGCCGCCGCAGGGCTGAGTGCCCTTTGCCCTAACATACTTGGCACCACCAACCCACGACATGGACGGGATGCTGCATGTGAGTCTGTACCTTGAAGTCATGGGTAAGGGCAGAGGTGGCTGGACACAATGAGAAGTGACTTTGGCAGGCTGGGTGACCTAAGGGGGAGGGTCACCACTGTGGACTCAAAAAAGGAGGAAGCGGCCCGGGCGGCGCACCCCTTTAATCCCAGCACTTGGGAGGCAGAGGCAGGTGGATCTCTGTGAGCTCAAGGCCAGCCTGGTCTACATAGTGAGCTCCAGGCCAGCTGGGACTAAAGGGGAGACCCTGTCTCGAAAAGACCAACAAATAAAATAAAATAAAATAATAAAAAAGAGAGGAAGCAAAACAGGTTCAGGAGCTTGGGGGAGGCTTAGGTCCTGACTGTAGAGATGTGCTCACAGTGTCTGTGAAGGGGCCAGCAAAGACGGGCGGACCAGAGAGGGTGCAGGTGTCTGGGTGCCAGGGGCTGTGCTAGGAATGGCGTGACAAGTGAGGAAGGGCAAGAATGAGAGGAGTGTGGAAAGGACTTGGGGTTCTTCAGACAGGGCCAGAGGCCTGGGCAGGGCCTTGCACACCAGGAAAGGGACTCGTGCATTTCCCTGAGAGCAAAGGAACCTCTTAGTCCCCAATGCAGGTGACATAGCTGTAGTCCAGAGGGAAGCTGGGATTGGAGCCAATCTAGGATTTAAGATTCAAATGCAAGCAGCCGGGTGTGGTGGCCCACACCTTTAATCCTAGCACTCGGGAGGCAGAGGCAGGCTCATCTTTGTGAGTTCAAGGCCAGCCTGGTCTACAGAGTGAGTTCCAGGCCAGCTAGGGCTACAGGGAGACCCTGTCTCAAAAATACCAAAAAAAAAAAAAAAAAAAAAAAAAGATTCAAATGCAAGCAGCAAATGTGATAGCTGCTAGCTGCCACCCATAGGTAGGCCAAGCCAGCCTCCCCTCCAGCCATCCCCTGAAGGACCGCAAGCCTTCCTTGGTTATCAGAGGTAGACTAGGGTGCGAGGGGATGATAGTCTGGCCTGCCCTTTCTGGTCCAGCTATGAGGTCTATTCAAAGGTCTCCTCCTGTAGCCTCTGCTCCCTCCAAGAGGAAACAGAGGAGTCCAGGGGCGATTCGGGGGAGACCTTTCTCACCAGGGAGATGGAGAAGCAAGAAGCCACTGCAGTCTCCACCCACCTGTGGCAGAGGGCCGTCTCTAGGGTGCGGTCACAGAACCACAGACCTCCCAAAGGAATGTTGGGGCCACAGCACCCTTCCACCCATGCTAGTCTCGTGGAAGATCCTGCGTGCCCCACTCTGTCCCCTTGAGTTGCTCTTCCTCCCTGCTCCACCATGGAAACCCTTCTTAGCCACCATTCCCTTGGGAAGAGTCTTTTTGGTATTAAAAAAGATGTAATTTATATTTATGTATATGAGTGAGGTTTTTGCCTGTATGTATGTATGTATGTATGTATGTACATTGTGTGCATGCAAACTTGCGGAGGATAGAAGAGGGAATCAGATCCCCTAGAACTGGAGTTATGGATGGTTGTTAGGCATCATGTGAGTGCTGTGAACTCTGAACCCAGGTCCTCTAGAAGAGTAGCCAGTGCTCCTAATCAGTGAGCCATCGCTCTAGCTTTTTTTTTTGTCACCCAATATTGTCACTTTTATTGTATTGAAGACACAGAAATATAGAATGACTTTCTTTTTTTTTTTTTTAGCCTTTTTTTTTTAAAGATTATTTATGCCAGGCGTAGTGGTACACACCTTTAATCCCAGCACTCGGGAGGCAGAGGCAGGCAGATTTCTGTGAGCTCAAGGCCAACCTGGTCTACAGAGTTCCAGGCCAGCTGGAGCTACAGGGAGACCATATCTCAAAAGAAAAAAAAGATTATTTATTTATTTATTTATCTATTTATTTATTTATTTATTTATTTATTTTATTTGTGTATGTGTGAGCTGTGAGTATATGTGCACCACATGGGTACAGGAGCCTGTGGAAGCCAGAAGAGGGCTTTGTGTCCCCTGGAACTGTAACTGCTGGTGGTTGTGGACTGCTATGTGAGGGCTGGTTAAGAGTGCTGGCCATTCTCGAAGAGGACCCAGGTTAGATTCCTAGCACCCACGTGGTGCTTAACAGTTTCCTATACTAGTTTGCCTGTGAGGAAGCAGTTTTCACTGTGGTCACCAGAGGGCAGAGTGGCACATGTGGCTCTTAATGTTAACTGGTTTTTGTTGTTTATTTTGTTATTGTTGCTTGAAACAAGGTCTCCCTTAGCCCCACCTAGCCTAGAACTCCCTATTTAGACCAGGCTGGCAATCTCACAGAGATCTGCCTGCTTGTCCCTCCTGAGTACTGGGTTAAAGACGTATGCTTCCACCCTGGGCTTCTTAAGGTCAATTGAAAAGAGGTCTTCATGAGTGGTTTCTCTGCTTTATAGATAACAAGGCTGTGACTAAAGAAGAACCATGCCTTTGGAAGATGGGACCCAGGCCAAGGATGTCGAGCTACCCTCAGTGAGCTCTCAGCGCATGAAGTTCCCATGGGTTAACTAAGAGTCACCAGAGCCCTCTCTATCTTGAACCCTACCTGCCTCGAAGATAGAGAGGAACACCAAACCTGGTACTTCCTCTCAGAAGGTCTTCCAACTGCATGAGGCAGACAGATATACCTTTACCACAATCTCCATACCCCAGAGAGCTCTGGGGAAAGCCTTGAGTAGAATATTTTACTATTTCTAACCTCATGACTCCCTGAGAGGTGATGGGTACATTCCCTCACTCCTCAGATGGGGCAAGTCAGAAGGTAAATCACTGACCCCAAGATAATACTGGTAGTTAGGAACAGTGAGTGCTGTGAATGAACCCAAGCCCACCCATCCACCTCCTCTCCCAGAGGAGACATTTGACCAGGGTTGTGAAGGATGCATAGAAGTTCACTGGGCCATCTAGAGACTAGAGAAAGCGAGTTTGATTTCTCTCATGCTTTACTGGATCCCAAGTTTCCTTGAGGTGAAGGCTGTATGGACCGCTGTAGAGGTGGGGGAGTTGGAACCCTACTTGTTCAGATAGGGAGAGCAATGCAGAGAGGCACAAGGCCAGCTTGGGGACCAGACAGCATGTGACTGATAGGGTGTATATTGCTTCCCCAGATTCTCCAAGTATAGGAAGGTGAGCAGGGCGGCTATGGAGAGGGCCAATGACACGGTCCAGGCCCCGGGCTTGCCGCCCACCACCTGCGTCTACCGGGAGGACTTCAAGCGGCTGCTCCTGCCGCCTGTGTACTCAGTGGTGCTGGTGGCCGGCCTGCCACTGAATTTCTGTGTCATCGTCCAGATCTGTGCATCCCGAAGGGCCCTGACTCGCTCGGCCGTGTACACCCTGAACCTGGCGCTGGCCGACCTGTTGTATGCCTGCTCGCTCCCCCTACTCATCTACAACTATGCCCAAGGGGACCACTGGCCTTTCGGAGACCTCACCTGCCGCCTGGTTCGCTTCCTCTTCTATGCCAACCTACACGGCAGCATCCTGTTCCTCACCTGCATCAGTTTCCAGCGCTACCTGGGCATCTGCCATCCCCTGGCCCCCTGGCACAAGCGCGGGGGCCGCCGGGCAGCCTGGGTGGTGTGTGGCGCCGTGTGGCTGGCCGTAACTGCCCAGTGCTTGCCCACCGCGGTCTTTGCTGCCACCGGCATCCAGCGGAACCGCACTGTCTGCTACGACCTGAGCCCACCCATCCTGGCCACCCGCTACCTGCCCTATGGCATGGCCCTCACGGTCATCGGCTTCCTGTTGCCCTTCACAGCCCTGCTGGCATGCTACTGTCGCATGGCCCAGCGCCTGTGCCGCCAGGACGGCCCAGCGGGGCCGGTGGCCCAGGAGCGGCGCAGCAAGGCGGCCCGCATGGCGCTGGTGGTGGCCGCCGTCTTCGCCATCAGCTTCCTGCCCTTCCACATCACCAAGACAGCCTACTTGGCGGTGCGCTCCACGCCAGGGGTCTCCTGCCCTGTGCTGGAGGCCTTTGCAGCCGCCTACAAAGGCACGCGGCCCTTTGCCAGCGCCAACAGCGTGTTGGACCCGATCCTCTTCTACTTCACCCAGCAGAAGTTCCGCAGGCAGCCCCATGAGCTCCTACAGAAACTCACGGCCAAGTGGCAGCGGCAGAAGCGCTGAGACCACAGGGCAGTGCCCCGGACGCCGGCAGCTGTGAGTTTGCCATTGTGGCCCAGGATGCCAGAAACCTGCCTCTACCCCCACACCACACAGAGAGGCAAAACTCCGCCCAACAGGCCTGGGCCGAGGTCTCCAGAAGTTACCCGTCTGCCATGAAGTTAGGATGACTAGACTTTGGAGAGGGGGAGTTCACACCACTCAGGATGCAATCCCAGCACTCAGGATGTTCAAACAGGAAGACGGCCAAGTTCCAGACCACCCTGGTCTATGTGGTGAAACCCTGTCTCAAAACCAAGGGGTCTGGCTATGGTGGTACACACCTTTAATCCCAGCACTCAGCAAGCAGAAGCAGGCAGAGCTCTGTGAGACTGAAGCCAGCCTAGTCTACATAGTGAGCTCCAGGCCAGCTGTGGCTACAGGGAGACAAAGAAAGAAAGAAAATGAAAGAAAGGAAAAGAAGGAGGGAAGGAAGAAAAAAAGAAAGGGGGGGGGCTAAGGAGATGGCTCAATAGTTAAGAGCACTGGCTGCTCTTGCAGAAGACTTGAGTTCAGTTCCCAGCACCCAGGTGGTGGCTAACAACCATCTGTAACTCCAGTCCAGGAAATCTGACACCCTCTTCTGACCTCTGTGGGCATTGCACACATGGGTACACTTACATACATGCAGGGGAAACACTCATACACATTAAAAATGAATAATTTTTTTAAAGAAAGAAAGAAAAGAAAAGCAGTGACTGCTGAGGCTCAGCTCTGTGCGCCATGCCTAGAACTCGCGAAGCCCCAGCTCAGCCCCCAGCTCTGCTAAAACAAATGAACAAATAAAGTCATCCCCTAACCCTGTGTGAAGGGGACAGACAGCTGGAGCACCACCACGGACACAGGCAAGGCCCCTTCTGTGCCTGGCAGACCCAGAAGCTGGAAGCAGTTTGGGGTGTCCATCATTCCACTCTGGACTTTACATGAGAGAAAGAAATAAATGTATTTTTGTTGTTTCTGCTGTTTTGTTTTTATTTTTAAGCCATCAGTTTTTCAGCTTTTTAAAAAATAATCAAAAATTAAAGTGAATTCTTTTAGTCAGATTCTAACGTTCCCCTTCGTGGAGGCCAGGGAGTAACTTAATTGTGGTGGGGTCAGAGCGTCAGCTCGGGCCTGGTGGAAGCTAAAGGGTTGGAGATCTTAGAGATGCTGTACCAGCTGGGGAGGACAAGACCCCCATGTGACTTGAGGCTTAGGGAGAGAGTGTGTAGAGTGGCCAGAGAGGGTCCTGGGAAGGTCAACCATCTAGGGGTGAGGGAGAGGAGGAACCAGGCAGGTAGAAGGCAGGTGTCTGCGAGTTTCTGAAGATGGTGGCATGATGGGGCGGTGCAGATGGGAGGATTGAGGGGAGATGGGGATAGTAGGTGAAGAGAAGACGAGGGTGCTAAGGAAGGCCAGGCCTAGTGAAGGAACTTCCAGAACTAAGACCTTCATGTCTTTCCACTTGAGGACAAGGACTCGGAAGAGTGGAGTCAGAGTTTGGGAAGCCACAGAGTCGCAGAGCCATCCTGTGGAGATTTCCACTCCGAGCAGGAAAAGCCCAAGAACACTAGCCCTGTCCCAGCAGGAGATGCAGCTGGCTCCCTCCTAACCTTGTTCATCTGTTTGACAGACATCCTCTGTGTACCCCTGATCCACAACTAATTCCAGGAAAGAATCCGAGGGTCTGGGGATTCAGACAAGGAAACAGTTCATCCAGAAATCAGCATTCATTCAGCACCAGCTATGAGACCAGGCCTCATGTGGGGTGGTGGGTCCCCACTCTCAGAAGACGCATAGTCTGATGGAGGAGACAGGCAATTGTGAGTTGACTATACCCTGACTATTAGAGCTGAGACTGAGAGGTCAGAAAAGAGAGTGGAAGCAAGGAAGGCCTATTACAAATATGAGCTCATGGAATGGTGGTCGGTGACCTAAAGGTGCTGGGTTATAGGGTGGGGGTTGGTCTGAAGGACAGAAAAAGTTCCCTAGCTGAGGCCCCAGGTTTCAGAAGTCCTAAGAATATGAGAGCCCACTAGAAGAATGGGCATGAAGCATAAGCAGGCACTGATGATCTGAAAACTCAGCAGGAACCGTTCATGCTGGCTTTGACAATGCCTCCTAATGGGAAACCTTTACACACTCTATCCCTGAGGCCCAGAGTCACACACTAAGTTCAGTAGTACTGCAAACACCCCAATAGCCACCCAGATATTGGATCAATACACTACTGTGTTATATACTGGAATGTTTCATCCAGCTAGAATGAACTGTATCAACATGTAACACTTTAACAAAAGCTTTATAATATTAAGGAATAAATTCCTCCAAATTATATATAGACAGTGCCTTTTTTATAAACTTAAAAACAACTAAAGTAGGGTTTCACCATGTAACCCTGAGTGGTCTGGAACTCCCTATGTAGACTAGGCTGGTCTTGAACCCATGAATCCACCTGCCTCTGACTCCTGAGTGCTGAGATTAAAGGCATGTGCCACTATGCCTGGCTTCTTTTTAATTTTTTTTATTTATTTCTTTTTTTGGTCTTTTCGAGACAGGGTCTCCCTCTAGCCCCAGCTGTCCTGGAACTCACTCTGTAGACCAGGCTGGCCTTGAACTCACAAAGATCCGCCTGCCTCTGCCTCCCGAGTGCTAGGATTAAAGGCGTGTGCCACCATGCCCGGCGCCTGGCTTCTTTTTAAAAAAAAATTTTATGTTATGTGTATGAATGTTTTGCCTACATTTAAGGGCACCCATATTGTGCAATGCACATAGAGGCCAGAAGAAGGCATTGTATCCCCTGGAACTGTAGTTATGGATGGTTGTTAGCTACCATGTGGGTGCTGGAAACAAAACCCGGGTTCTCTGCAAAAGCAGCTAGTGCTGTTTACCATGGAGCCATCTTTCCAACCCCATAACCATAAAATGTAATTTAAGAAAATTTTCAAAGGGGGCTAGATCTGGGTGTGGTGGCACATGCCTTTAATCCCAGCACTCAGGAGGCAGAAGCAGGTGGATTTCTGTGAGTTCAACACCAGGCTGGTCTCCGCACTGAGTTCAGGACAGCTGGGGCTACAGGAAGACCCTGTCTCAAAAAGGCCAAAAAAAGGGGCGGGGCGCTAGAGAGATGGCTCAGTGGTTAAGAGTACTGGCTCCTTTTGCAGAGGACCAGGGTTCAGTTCCCAGCACCCAATAGCAGCTTACGACCATCTTTAACTCCAGTACACCCTCTTCTGGCCTCCACAGACATTGTACAACACAGACGCACTAACACGCATGTAGGCAAAGCACTCATAAATATAGAATAAAATAGATTTTATAAATTAAAACTAAGATTGATTGATTTAATGTACATATGTGTGCATACATGCCATAATGTATGTGTGGAAATCAAAGAACATCTTTCAGTTAGTTCTCAGTTCACCATGTGAGTCCCAGGGTTTGAACTCTGTACCAGGCTTGGCAGCAAGCAACTTTAACTGCTGATCTGACACAACAAACTAAAACAACAGCTGGGTCAAGTGGGCCAAGCCTGTAATCAAAGCTCCTTTGAGAGGTTGAGGCAGGAATATTGAGTCAAGGCCTGCCTGGGCTACAGAATGAGTTCAAGGCCAGCCCACAAAACAGTGAGATTCTGTCTCAATAAATGGGGGAGTGCTGGGATGCAGCTCAGTGGTACAGCACTTGTCTAGCATCTATGAGGTACAGGGTTCAATCCTTAGCCATACACACACACACACACACACACACACACACACACACACACACACAGCTACACATGAGACCTTGTCTCAAAACAAAACAATAGAAGCAATAATAAAAGCAACATCAACCACAATACCTAAAATGAAAATCGTTTGAGGGAGTAGGTAGATACAATAAAATCAAATCATGTAAAAAAAAGTAAGAAGAGTGCTTATTGCTCTTCCAGAAGACCAGAGTTTGATTCCAAGCAGCCACATGGTGGCACCAGGCACACATGTGGTCGCATATGTACATGCAGGCAAAACACGTACACATAATGGGGCTGGAGACATGGCCTAGCGGTTAAGAGCGCCGATTGCTCTTGCAGAGGACCCAGGTTCGATCCCCAGCACCCACATGGCAGCTGAGAACTGTCTTTAACTCCAGTTCCAGGGGAATCCGACGCCCTCTTCTGACCTCCGAGGCATTGCACGACACGGGTGCACAAACCTGCATGCAGACAGTACATTCATACACATACGAAAATAAATAAATTTAAAAAATAAAAAAACACACACACATAAAAATAAAAATAAAAAAATCCTAAAAGAAAGAAAGAAAAGAAAAAGCCAAGGAAGCCAGGCATGGCAGTGTGCACGTCTACAATCCTAGCACTTGGGAGGTGCCAGCAGGGGAAGTCAAGTAACTGATGAGATTAAAAAGTGAACAAGCCTGGCATGGTGGCACACGCCTTTAATCCCAGCACCCAGGAGGCAAAGGCAGGGGGATCTCTGTGAGTTCAAGGCCTACCTGGTCTACATAGTGAGTTCCAGGACAGCTGGAGCTACAGGGAGACTCTGTCTCAAAAAGAAAGAAAGGAAGAAAGGAAGAAAGGAAGGAAGGAAGGAAGGAAGGAAGGAAGGAAAGAAGGAAGAAAGAAAGGAAGGAAGAGAAAGAAAGGAAGGAAAGAAAAGAAAGAAAGAAAGAAAGAAAGAAAGAAAGAAAGAAAGAAAGAAAGAAAGAAAGATGATAACTAATGTAATCCCATGCACTTTAGGTCTAATGATGGAGGCAGGGACAGTTTCAGAGTTTTTCTTTGGCTTTGGAAAGGAATCAGGAGTCAGACCCCCCTCGGACAGCTCCTTCCTGTGGCTGACTCCTGTGGCTGACTCCTGTGGCTGACGGCTTGCTCTTATGTTCCCAAGCTCATCCTGGCCATGACTTGATTTCTCTGAAGACTACTATAGCTCTGTCTCTATGGGCTGAGATAGGTCACTGCTGTCACTCCCCCTTCACAGATAAGGAACTGAGGCCTTGGGGTCAGGCCTGGCTCCAGATCCAGCAGGTCCTCCTTCCACTTGGTGCCCAACGTTCCTTCCAAATGGGCTTTCCCAGGGCTACAAACAGCCAGTAATTCCGCTCATAGAGAGTGACCATATCAGGCTGGAGAGATGGCTCAGCAGTTAAGAAGCTCTTGCAGAGGACCTGGGTTTGATTCCCAGCACCCACATGGTGGCTAAGAATCGTCTTTAAGCCGGGCATGGTGGCGTGTGCCTTTAATCCTAGCACTCAGGAGGCAGAGGCAAGCGGATCTCTGTGAGTTCAAGGCCAGCCAGGTCTAGCGAGTGAGTTCCAGGACAGCCAGAGCTACAGGGAGACCCTGTCTCAAAAAAAGAAAGTGAGAAAGTGTCCATATCATCTTGCATCAAGAGGCTGAGATGGGATGCCACTCTGATCAGCCAACATCCTTAAACCCCTCTCTCTCTCCACTAGCAGAGCCAGAGGCCAGGTCAGCTTATTTCAACCAACTATAGGTAGCAGGACTCTGTGAACCTGTCACTACAGTCTCACTTCGCACTCCATTGATTTCATGAAGATCTCTGTCCCAGATGTGACAAGAAGGCAGAATTGAAGTAGCCTGGAAAAACACACACTCTGTGGGGCTGGAGAGCAGAGGACCCAAATTCAGTTCCCAGTACCCACGAGGCAGCAAACAACTGTCTTTAACTCCAGTTCCAAGGGATCTGACACCCTCTTCTGGTCCTCTTCTGGCCTCCATGAACACTGCATGTATGGGTGTACTTATATACAGGCAAAACAGACATTTTACACACACACACACACACACAAAGCACAGGGTCACACAGCAAGGTAGAGCACAGAGGCACAGCCCTCAGACCCTTTGAGGCAGAGCTGAGAGAAAGTTGAAGGAGGGACTCTCTAGAAACTGATCTCAATTCAGAAGGCATGTTCCTACAGAGACTTCCTGCAAGCTAAAGGGTTGTCCTCATCCTGGGGGCTATGTGAGCAGCAGGCAGGCCTTGGGGTACCACTGGACTCCTCCCCAGTTCTCCAGTCAGCATGCTGGCCTACTCCTATTTTCCCCCTCACATCGAGATAACCCAGTCTTTGGCTGGGACTAGAGCGGCCAAGCCACCGGGTTGGCTGGGTAAGGTGCACTGCCAACCCACAAAGTACTTAGCAGGAAAAGTTGAAAGAAGGAAGCCCATACATACATAATAAAGCAAAGGGGGCTGGTGCAGACCAGGCTGTCCTCTGTTCCCCCTACCCTCGCACAAAGAGGCATGGCTGCTGGGGCTTAAAGGTGACAAGACCTCCTGCTTCAACGCTGTCTGAAGGAGGGTTCTATTTGAAGACTTGAAGTCAGAATTTGACTCTGATCAGGAGCTGCCCTTTTCCCTCCGACTTCCACACGGGCTAACATTATTTCTCCACTAGCATCCATCTTCAAGGGTGGCTTAAGGATTACATTACACAAAATACACGAAATATTACCTATCCACAGTAGATGGTGAGTCTTACATTAAAACCGCCTGGGAAGAGAGGGAGCTTAGAGAAGGTGAGGGTGGGAAGGGGGTGCCGCCCCAGCAACCGGAACAACTTCAGACTTGCCAGACTGCGCGGGAGGGGAGCTCTAGGGTAGATCATTGTTGAAGCAGGAGAAACCTTCTCCACACCTTCCCGGTCTGGAGGGTGGAGCCGCCGCAGGTAGGAGTATAGGTTTGGCTGGGGAAAATCGAGGGCGTTCCCGTCCAAGCTTCTTTTCTGTGTGAGGCCGAAGAAAGGGCAGAGTGCTTTGCAAAGAGAACTAGGAAACAATTGAAACTAAGTGTAACCTTCCTAACTCTTAAACGGTTGCTTGTGAGTGGATGGTTGCTTTTTTTGTCTAGGGCTCCGAGGGCTGGGAGAATCTCGCCCGCAGAGGGCGCAAGAGCCACGTACCCCGACAACCCGGAGAACCGGCGGAGTGTAGACGCTGGAGGTCGCCAGGACAGCAGGGGCAGGTGGGGGCTTGTCAGCTGGAAAAGTAGTGGAGGTCATGGTTTCCAGAGGTGGGACTTCTACCGCGGTATTGGGTGGGTTAAGAGACGGTCTGAGCTGGACAGGCCACTGGGAGGTGGGATGGGTGTGGCGTTTGGGAGGGGGGCGGGGCGGGACACGGGCGTGGTGTGGTGGGATTTGCCAGGGAGGAGGGGTAAGGGGCGTGACCTCAGCAAGGTGGGCGTGGCCTGGGTGCTAGTGCGCCTGTCCCGCCCACGGCTCCCCCGGACAGTGGGTCCCACCCCTTTCCCCGCCGGGGAAGTGTTTCTGCGTGTACCTGGGCATCCGTGTGTACCGGAGGTTGTGGGTCCTGGGTTGCCATGTTGGAGAGCCCCTCGGACAGAGGTTCCCGCGCTAAAGGGGCTGAGCCTCCGTGCACCGCCGAGGCTGCGTTCTGCAGAGCTGACCACGCTCGGAGCTTGCGAGTGTCTGGTCAGGACGAGTCCGCGAGGCTGGGGAGGTAGCAGAGATCCGCCCGCGGCGCTCCCGGGGGACTTCTGCCGAGGGGGTCGTTTCAGTCGCGAAAAATCAAGCTTCTCGTTCCTCCTTCGGCTCCTCCCCAATTTCCTCCCCTGACTGGGATCCCAGCCTCGCGCGTTCCCGGAGCCCACCCCCTCTTTTGGGCGCCAGGCCCCGCCCCCCGCCCCCTTTCCTCTGCCACAAAGTTTATTTGCAACAAAAGGGAGCAAGGAGCGAGAAGCCTTGGGGGGGAGGGTTGGGAGCGGGAGCCGGAGCGGGAGCCGGAGGGGGGTAGGCCGGCCGCAGGGGCCGGGAGCAGAGCCTGGGCTTCTTCCCGCCGGGCCGCGATGCCCCTGGCTGCTCCCGCCGAGGCTAGCGCTGCGCCGGGGGTCGCCGCAGGGGCGAGAAGGGCCGCCCGGATGGAGCCGCTGCCGCCCGCAGCCGCGGAAACTTGATCCAAGGCCGATAAAGCTCTGCTCAGGTCTCCGCGCTCTCCTCCCCACGCTCCGCGAGCTGCGGGCGCTGGACCCGGGCCTGCGGACCGCGGCCACTGCGCTCCTCGGCCGCGGGGTTGCGGGCAACCAACCTTGCAAAGGGTATGACATATTCCAAGAGCTCTACATGTCTTTCAAGGGGGAGGCTGAACTGGGAGACCTGTATACAATCAGTCCCGGGGTTGCGGGGGGGGGGGGTTGGCCGCGGCTCCCCGAGGCCAGCCCCCCCGGAGTGGCTGCCGCCAGCATGGCGGACGGGTCGCCGCGGCCCCCGCTGTATCGCAGCGTCTCGTTCAAGCTTCTGGAGCGCTGGAGCGGCGGACCCGGGCCGGGCGGGGAGGACGCGGACACCCCCGGCTTAGGGCGCCGCGCCTCGTGCCGGCCGGCCACGGCCATCCCGGGCCAGCCCTCCCGGCGCGTGTCCAAGCTGGCGTCGGGGCCCCCGGCCGCCCCCGCGCAGCCGCGCCCGCTCCGCAGCCTCTCGCCCTCGGTGCGCCAGCTCTCCCGGCGCTTCGACGCGGCGCGTCTGGACTACGACGCGGCGGGGGCCCGGGACGGGGGCGTCTCGCCCGGGGGCGCCGAGGACGCGGCCGAGGGCGGCCCGCGCGGGGCCTGGCCCAGCGTCACCGAGATGCGCAAGCTCTTCGGCGGCCCCAGCTCCAGGAGACCCGGCGCGGACTCCGAGGGCCCCGACGGAGCTTCGTGGGAGCGCCCGGCTCGCGATCCCCGGCAGCCCCCGACGCCACCCCCTCGGACGTGCTTCCCGCTGGCCGGTCTGCGCTCGGCGCGGCCGCTGTCCGGGCCCGGGAGCGAGGGGAGGCGGCGGCGGCAGCAGCAGCAGCAGGAGCGGGCGCAGCGTCCGGCGGATGGTTTACATTCTTGGCATAGCTTCTCCCAACCGCAGGCCGGGGCCCGGGCCTCCTGCTACTCCTCCTCCTCCTCCTCCATTGCCTCCTCCTATCCTGTCTGCCGCAGCCGAGCTGCTAGCTCCAGCGAGGAGGAAGAAGAGGGGCCGCAGCCGCAGCCTGGGGCTCAGAGTCCGGCCTACCTCGGCAGCCACTCCTCGGGCAGTGACGAGGACCAAGATGGTGAGGGCGGCCACCGCCGGAGCGGGAGTGGGCTCAGGCCTGGAGGCTCCCTGCTGGACCAGGACTGCGGCCGAGACAGTGATAGGTTAAACCTGGGCAGCGTGGACTCTGCAGGGGGAGTCAGAAGCCCCGAACCTGAACCTCCGACGTCTCCTAGAGCCCCTATGGAGGAGGGACCCCGGGACTGGGGTACTGGCTCTCCGCCCTGCGTCTCAGGTCCCCAGGAGGGCTTGCGGCCTATGTCGGACACTGTGGGAGGAGCTTTCCGTGTGGCCAAGGTGAGCTTTCCGGCGCACCTGGCCAGCCCTGCTGGCTCCCGAGGTAGTAGCCGCTATTCCAGCACCGAGACCCTCAAGGACGATGATCTGTGGTCTAGCCGGAGTTCTGGGAGCTGGGGTGTGTATCGCTCGCCAAGTTTTGGAACTGGAGAAGGGCTCCTTCTGCGGCCCCAGACTCGTCCCCGCACCAAGGGACCTGCTGGCACCACCAGGGCACTGAGGGATGGAGGATTGGAGCTGGACAAAAACCAACAGCGCAAGTCCTTATCGAATCCAGATATCGCCTCTGAGACACTGACGCTCCTTAGTTTCCTGCGCTCAGACCTTTCAGAGCTGAGGGTCCGAAAGCCCAGTGGGGGCCCTGGGAGCAGCCCTCTAGATGGCAGAGACTCGCCATCAGCAGATAGCCCAGTGGAACAACTTGAATCCATGCCTTCCCAAAGTCCAGCATCACCAACCACCCGACCCACACTCAAGGACCTGACAGCTACTCTGCGCAGGGCAAAGTCGTTCAGTTGCTCCGAGAAGCCCATGGCCCGTCGCCTACTTCGCACCAGTGCCTTGAAGCCCAGCTTCTCCGAGCTTCTACTGGCAGGCGCTGGGGCAGAGGAGGATCCGTTACCACTCGTGGTCCAGGACCAGTACGTGCAGGAGGCCCGTCAGGTTTTTGAGAAGATCCAGCGCATGGGTGCACAGCAGGATGATGGGAGTGATGCTCCCCTTAGAAGCCCTGACTGGGCAGGGGATGTGGCCCAAGGACAGCGGTCTCAGGAGGAGCTCTCTGGCCCTGAGTCCAGCCTGACAGATGAGGGCATTGGGGCAGACCCTGAACCTCTTGGGACTGCTTTTTGCAGCTTAGATTCTGCAGGGGTATGGCAACCTCTTTCCTCCACCTCAGCTCAGATGAACCACCGTGGTGCTGGGACAGAGGACGGTCTGGGTGGCTGGTCCCTAGTGTCTCCTGAGACCCCTCCCACACCAGGTGCCCTCCGTAGGAGGCGTAAAGCCCCACCCTCAGGCCCTGGTGGGGCTGAACTGAGCAATGGGGAGGCAAGTGAGGCCTACAGATCCCTAAGTGACCCCATTCCACAGCGGCATCGGGCTGCCACCTCTGAGGAGCCCTCTGGGTTCTCAGTGGACAGCAATTTTCTGGGCTCTCTGAACTCCAAGATGGGGCTTCCAGTGACCCCGGCTATGGATGAGTGCTTGACCAGTGGCCATAGTGACTGGTCTGTGGTCAGTGAAGAGAGCAAGGACTATCAGGAGGTCATGGAGAGTATTGTTCAGGGGCCTGGTGCCTTGGGTCGTGTGGGAGAAGACAGGGCTGCTGGCAAGGTCCCCAAGAAGAAATCTCTGAGTGACCCCAGTCGCCGTGGGGAGGTGGCTGGACCCGAATTTGAGGGCCCGGGGCGGGAGCCCATCCGAGAAGTCGAGCCTTTGCTGCCTCCGTCCAGCAGTGAACCCATCCTTGCAGAGCAGTGGGCAGAGCCAGAAGGACCTGGTCCTGCCAGGGGCCGTGCTCAGTCTGAGAGGGCCCTACCTGCCCCAGCTGCCTCTTCCACTGCCCACCGTGACTTCCACCTTGACCCCAAGCTGGCTGATATTCTGTCCCCTCGGCTCACTCGCCGAGGGTCCAAGAAGCGCCCAGCCAGGAGCAGTCACCAGGAGCTTCGGAGAGAGGAGGGCAACCAGGACCAGACTGGTAGCCCATCACAGGCCCAGTCCTCCTCCAAACACGTTCGCCATGCTAGCGTGCCTGCCACCTTCACGCCTATTGTGGTGCCCGAGCCTAGAACTTCTATGGGACCTGTGGCTGTGCCAGAGCCTGTGGCCTTCCCTGCTCCAGCCCACCCAACGTTGCAGACACCATCACTTGAGGATGTCACCAAGCAGTACATGCTGACCCTTCATTCCAGTGAGGCCCCTGCTCCAGGGCCTGTGGACCTATCCTGCTTACCTCTCTCTGCACCACCTTGTGCTGAGACCAAGCCCCCTGAGGCTGCCAGGGCTCCAGATGAGTCTGCCCCAGCCAGCAAGTGCTGTAGCAAGCCACGAGTGGTGAGTCTTTGGGGGAGGAAATTTGTGGGGGGAGGGGGCACAGGAGAACCACAGACCCCATCCTAGCAGGAAGGAACCTTTTGCATGTACTCATTGGGAAGGTGCCCAGGTCCGAAAGTGCTTATCTGTGCCTGAAATAGCCCAGGCAGTTTTAAGAGTGTGAATGCTACAGGTTCCTGTCTGCTCTGGCCCCAAAAGAGACTTCAGACGGCTGCTGGTGTCAAAGGTTCTGTCTGCCCCAAGGTGTTCTGGTGGTGATTACAAAGGTCCTTGGGATGTTTCTCAGGGACTTGTTTTTGAGATTCCCATGGTCTTTTGCTGTAAACGCCCTGGAAATGTGAGGGTCATGGCATCCCGGACAGACTCCTCGTCTCTCTCTTTGGGTTTCCCTGGCCAGCTCTGCACCAGTCTCATGTAGGGTCACAGTTAACCTGTACCTGGCTCCCTTTAAGTCTGTTCCGAGGCCTGAGAGATTTGGAGACCCTTGCTTTATGGGGCAGCAGAGAAGCTCAGGATTCTGAACTCAGCCTTATTCTAGGTGTTTGACATTGACGGGTTTTTTGTTTTGTTTTGTTTTTAATTTTATTTATTTTTTATGCGTAAGAATGTACTGTCTGCATGTAGGTTGGTGTGCCTGTGTCATGCAATGCCTGGGTCAGAAGAGGGTGTCAAATTCCCCTGGAACTGGAGTTAAAGATGGTTCTCAGCCGCCATGTGGGTGCTGGGGATCGAACCTGGGTCCTCTGCAAGAGCAGTTGGTGCTCTTAACCGCTAGGCCATCTCTCCAGCCCGACATTGACGTTTTTTGTGATTGAATCTCCTCCTCTGGGTCAGGAAGGATGTAGACAGAGCAGTGCATATGTTTCCGACCAGGTTGTTCTGTGAAGAACCGGGGGACTCTGTATTGTGAATGTTCTTGCTAGAACCCTCCTCTTGTGTTAGAGAAGCTTCTAGCTAGAGCCACTAGGGAAGTGAAGAGGCAGAGACACCTCTACCCTGCTTGCACCTGCCCTCCCCCCTTCTGGGTGATCCCAGCCTCAGTGCCTCCTCTACCCCCCAAGCTTCCCACTTCTCTCTGGCTTCAGTCAGTCGTGCCTAGGTTTTGACTGTGAGTTCAGACTGGCTCTAGGCAGCATCTGCTCTGGCATGGGAGTTGGAAGCTAGACGTGCTGCTCTTGGTTGGGCTGGGCGCTGAGCTCGGGGACGGCCTGGGCTTATGTCAACTGCTGCGGCCTTCCTTTGCTCCCGCTGTGTTGCCAACTGTGAGAAGCCTGGAAACCCTACACCCTAGACTAATTTGGCCACTCGGGTTCCCAGAGCTCTTAACAGCCACTCTAACCTTCCCCTTTTTTTGTCTCTCCCCCCATTTCTCCTTTTGGGGACTGTAAAATTCGGCAGACAGTGAGTAGTAGGTAGAGGGAATTTTAAACCAGTCTTTCCTTCTGAAACCACATTGGGGGAGATTGAGCACCCCACTCCTGAGCCAGTTCTCCTGAGCCCGTTCTGTGTTGGGAGGAAGGAGGAGGGGAGTCCCAGCTTCCTTTCCCAGTGAGAGCCCTGCTGTTGGGGATGGGGGACAACCAGGAGATTAGGGCACCTGGGGGGGGTACTGAGACCAGAGTGGGGGGAATCTTCAAAAACTGTATCCTGCCCCTCTTCATCACTCTGCTGACTCCTGCGCCCTGGGAGCTGTGCTATGGGACAGACTTCTCCCCACCTTGAAAGCGCTTTCTCTCCAAGCCTCAACCCACTGCCCGCCCTTCCCAGCTTCAGGCCCAGCTTGACACTCCCTCTGGCTCCTTAGGGTGAGTCTGTAATTAGCAGAGCTGGGCTGAAGGTCGTGATGGCTGTAGATCCCTTTGTGGCCCAGGAGCTGTCCTCCTCCCTGTTCTGTGCCTTGTTCACCCCTTCTGTATAATAAAGATAATGGTCTCTTCCCTGTGGGCTCTGTAGGTGGATGGAGGTGTGATCACTCCTTCCCTCCCTGAGGGCAGGAGAAAGGGCAGAACAGGATTTGCTGTCCCAGCACCTCTCAGTGACCAGGCTTGGCTTCCTCCTTGCCCCTTCCTCCACTGCTGAGCACAGGCCTGAGTGTCAGCTGGTAGATGTCACTAGGCTCAGAAGACATTCACCGGCACCAACTTCCCAACCCTCCTCATTAAGTCTGGAAGTTCTCCCATCTGCTACCCTGAATCTTTCCTGCTGTCCCTTTCCTTCTGGCTGCAGAAAGATGGGAAGCAGCTGTCCACCCCTCTCCTTCTGGCCTCCCTTCAGCAGACAATGTTCCCTTGTTTTCGGCTTGGTGCTCCAGTCCCTCTCCCTATGCCGTGGGTGGAGATGGTGTGGTTCGGCCTTCAGAATAAGAGGGGACAAGAGGAGGTGTCATGTGTTGCTTATGGAGCATAAACCAGTGGGAAGCCCGCCCCACGCTGAGAGGAGAGAGCTGGGGCCTCAGGGGATCCCAGACCTGATCTTGGGCTGTGGGGGTCCTTCACTCCCAAGTCTCCCTCGTGTCCATGGTGAGGAGGCAGGAAGCTTGAATACCCGGTTTTCTCATCTGTACACTGGAAGATTAGTCAGCAGGGTCCTTGATGCTCTGTAGGAGGGGCTCAACTTGCAGCCTAGACAAGGGAATGAGAAGGGGTCAGTGTGGCTGGAGGGGAGAGAAGTCTGCTTTCTGTACACATGGAATAAAGGGCGGCTCAGCTAGTGGGTTGGCAAGGCGATGCTGTGTGAGCCTCCCTAATTTCTTCCCTTCCAGGCCCCTGGTTACCCCTACTTAGACATGTAGTAGTCTGATCAGTGGACCACGCTTTGCACCAAGGCGTCCTCCTACCTAGCTTCAGAGTAGTCTTGTAGTTTACTTCTGCCTGATAACTCATTGACACCTACCTGTACTGTCTGTATCCCAGAAACAGGAAGTGACTTGTGTTTGAGAATTGTACATGGGTGAATTTACTTTACCTTGGCATATTGAAATAGCTGTTAGAGTGACTACCGTTTATTTTGTGTCCTCTATATGTCAGACACTGATGGTTTCTTGGCCTGTGAAACTTGGGTATCTTACTGTGAGTTACTGTTAGAGTTACCTTGAATCCTGGCTTTTCTGTATCTTAAAGAGAAAGGATTGCCGGGTATGGTGGCACATGCCTTTAATCCTAGCACTCGGGAGGCAGAGGCAGGTGGATCTCTGTGAGTTCAACGCCAGCCTGGTGTACAGAGTGAGTTCCAGGACAGCTGGGACTACAGGGAGACCCTGTCTCAAAAAGACCAAAAAAAACTAAAAAAGAATCAAGGGGTTTCCACTTTCCAGTTCCACTTACAGCAGGGGATTGGCCTGCTGTAAGTCAGGAACAGGTGGAGCATCACCTACCTACATGTATTATAACAGACTGAACATAGTCATAATTGTTATTCACCAGGGCCTGTGGTTGGATAGGAAGAACTTTGAGACCCAAAAGAGAGAATTCGGAGCCCAGGGCAGAGCTGGGCCCAGGCCCCAGGCCCCTGGCTTTGTTCCTCCCCCAAGTCACCAGCAGACCTGGCACCCCACCTACCGTCTTCCCCAGCTGCCTTCTGCCTTTTGAGGGCCTGGGCTGCAACTCTTCCCATCACTTTTGTCTGGCTGGCTCCCCCTTGGCAGGGACCTGTCTCGGCAGGGTTCTGTCCTGCCCTCCTTGTCTCTTTGCTGTGATTTTTTTTTTCCTCCCTTGGAAACTGCTTCTGGGGGAAGGGAATGAGGCGATCAGGACATTTGGAATTCAAATATCTATAATTAAGTGTCTTGTCACCCAGCAGGAGGAGGTTGGGATGAGGGAGGACAGGCAGAAGGGTTATCCCTTTTCTGAGCTTATTCCCTGCCCCACCTGCTTTCCAAGGGCTCTGGGGTGTTGGGGGGAGTGTTATTCAGGAATGAGAATGAGTCCACCGGTGGCCACCACCGGGGCACCAGAATTGAGTGTGATATTTTCCAGCCCAACATTTCCAGGACAAGCTGGGTCTAAGAGGCTGCAGCTAACCCTGTCCCCAGCTCCCTCTCCCAGGGTACAGACTTCCCCTCCTGTTCTCCTCCCTCCTATCTGTGATTTCCCCAGCCACACTTGCTGCGCAGCACTGGGGTGAAGACAACCGCAGGCTGCCTGGGAGCTGAGACGCTCATTTCAGAATCTAGAAGCAGTGTGCACTAGAAGGGGCTTCGGATGTTATCCTGGGGTTTGGTGGGGGAGGCTTCCTGGGGGTGGCTCAGCCTGCATCCAGGTCTTGGAAGCAGAGAGGAAAGGGGGTTCCAGAGGAAGGCAGGGTATGAGCAGAGGCCGGGATGGAGAAAGACCTGGGTTGATTGTTGCAATAAGGCTTTATTTCAGATCTGTGCATTGAACAGACTCTGAGAGAAGGTGGGTGACATCTAAGGTCCAGAGAAGTGAAGGAGTGACTCAGGTAGTTTTCTGGGGGTAAATATTGTGGGCAGAGGCCGGGCGCAGTGGTGCATGCCTTTAATCCTAGCACTCGGGAGGCAGAGGCAGGTGGATCTTTGTGAGTTCAAGGCCAGCCTGGTCTACAGAGTGAGTTCCAGGACAGCTGGGGCTACAGGGAGACCCTGTCTCGAAAAGACCAAAAAAAAAAAAAATTGTGGGCAGAGAGAAATAGCAAATGGAGAGGCCCTGAGGAGTTTGAGGAGTGGACATAGTGTGATAGAGCTTCATAGTCGGTCAGAGGTCAGCGAGAAAGTTAGGTAGAAGTGGGCTAGGAAGATCCGGTAGGCCAGGAGGAGGACTTGACATCTCCCCGAAGTGAGAGCTAGGCACTCAGAGGGCTCTGAGGAGGACAGTGATCTGAGCTTTTGTTCGAGGCTAGACCGTAGGGCCCAGGGAGGAAGCAGTGAGGCCACTCAGGAGGCCATAGGGAGACTCTGGGTAAGCGATGCTGGTGGGCTGGGCTGGGTGGAGATGGGGGGGGTTCTGTCACAGCTGAAGGTCTTGAAGAATCTGGGCACTCGGTTCAGTATCCATGTGCACGAACTGCTACTACCTATCCTGTGGCCGGGTGACTAAGTGTGCGAAGTGTCACGGAGGAGGAAGGAGAGTTGACAGAGCTACCTCCTGCCCTGCAGGGACTTGGCTCAGAGGCTAAGAGAGCAGTACCCCAGGCTCCAGTGAGGCAGGCGACAGCACTACATCCTGTGGGCTTTTCTCTGCAGCCACCACGGCCCCCATCCAGCTGCAGCTGTGTCCCCTGGGAGCTCATGGCACCCTCCCACCTGATCCCCAGCTGAGTGAGGTAAAGAAGCAGGCTCAGAGCCAGCAGAGGGTTTGCCCAAGGCTCTGTGGCTCACGGGTAATCTGGCTCTAGGTGTCCTAACTCCAGGTCATACATTGTCCCCAGAGTTCCCAGAGTGGAGTTGGCAGGCCAGGGGAAGGGGGAGTCCGTTTCCCAGAAAACCTCGCAGCCCTGGCACACTTACTGGGAAATGTGCCCAGGCAGCCTGGCGCTTTGCTAGCAGGCCCTGAAATAGGGGCCCTGGGTCTCCTGAGAGGTAAAAGCTTATTAGAGCTGATGGGTCCATTGTCCCCCCACCCCCATGGGAGGCGATCTCTCTTCTCCACCTCTCCGGCCTTGGGGCATTAGGAGTGGACACAGGCAAAGGGACAGTGCCAGTGTCTTGGGCTCTGGGCCCATGACATGTAGGCTGTCTGTGGGTTTCATTGGGGTGGCCTGGCTGAGCATAGGCAGATTTGCCCAAGGTGTTAGGCGATCAGGGATGGAGCCAGGCCTCACTGTTTCCCTGCTGAGGCCTTAAAGAAGTCCCTTCCCCTCAGAGTCACAGATGCCTTCTTGGGCCTGAGCTCAAGATTAAGCTTCCTCTCAGGGATGCTGGGGGCATCAATGGCAGATGTCTGGAGTAGGAGTTCTTGCCGACAGGAAGTGCTGGCAGACTGGGCCTGAGGCTGCCGTGGAGCCAGGCTCAGAGGACTCCCCCCCACCCCAGGGTTCTGCCCTGCCCACTAGCTGCTACTCCTGGCTTCCCTGTCACAGGGGTCCTCCCTCACATTTGGGGTAGGCCATGGGACTCATTGTGAGGCCTGTCCCAGGAAGTGGTGATGCTTCTCCGTACCTGACCCTAAAACTTCCCCGGGTTCATTTCTGGCTTAGCTTGGGAAGTCAGCTGACTCTTTGTTTCTGAGACAGAGTCTTCCTGTAGCCCTGGCTGGCTTGGAATTCGTTATGTAGAGATCAGTCTAGCCTCCACCTCACAGAGATCTGCCTGCTTCTGCCTCCCAAGTGCTGAGATTAAAGGCATACACTACCATGTCCATCTCAGCTGATTTTAAAACTCTCCTTGGGCAGGGAGAGGGGAGGAGGGCTTCAGAGGGAGATAAGGTGAGGCTGAAGACAGATGGTGCATTAGTTTCCAGTTGCTGCTGTGACATATTACATGTCAGTAGCTTAAAACAACACAGACCATTCATTAGTTTATAGTTTCTGTGGTCAGAAGTCGGATATGGGATTCTCTGAGCTAAAATCCAGGTGCTAACAGGGCTCTTTTCTTGACAGAGGAAAGTCAGTTTCCCTTTCCAGCTCAGGGAGGCCGCCAGTACTCCTTGGTCCATGGCCTTCCTCAGTTCTTAGAGCCAGCGCACAGCATCATCAATTCTCCTCACCCTGACCTCCTGCCTCTCTCCATAAGGACCCCGGAGATTACATTGGACCCACCTGAGTAACTCCTTAATGACCCTTGCAAAGCCCCTCACAGGTTCTGGGGCATAGGACATGGACCTCTTTGGGGGACTATTATTTTGCCTGTTTCACAAGTAAATAAGGATCAGGCTGTTGGTTTCCGAGATCTAAGGCTGGTCCTGCAGCTGTCTCAGGCCTGCTGTATTTAATTCTGCTTTCCAGGCTCCCTGTCATCTGTTCATGAGGTCGGCGACCCTCTATGGTCAGTAGGGACACACAAGGAAAGTTTGGACCCAGCGAGCTTTCAGCAAGGGCCTTAGCTCCTTGGGGTGGGTAGGGTCCTAGGGAGGCTGAGCCCAGGTCTGGTGGGGCAGGAGCAGATATGCCAGTGAGTCCTCTGGGGACAGGCCTGGTGACCAGAGGTAGGTGGCCGAGGTTCGCCGACTAGCCATTGGGGCGAAGCAGCCCCCAGTAGGGGCAGGTGGCTGGGGAGTTCGGAGCCAGGACAAGCAGGGAAGATGGGAGCCTTGGGAGAGAGCAGAAGTCATATCTGGGCCAGGATGTCCACTCTAAGGGTGGATCTGGGAGCTGGGGAACGGCTCAGTGTTAGAGACTGATGGCCCTGGGGCTGTCTGAGCAGAAGATCTTTCGGGTTTCTTCATCCCGAGAGGTAGCATGTGGATGGAGCCAAGACAGACACTTCGAGGTTCCCCCCAAGTCTGCGAAATGGGGACAAGGTCTGCTCCACAAAGGAGTGTTACTAAGATTAAGTGATTAAGTGAGATTACAAAGCTTGGTCCATAGCAAGTGCTCGAGAAATGTTAGTTCTGCCGAGAGTGGTGGCGCACGCCTTTAATCTCTGTGGGTTCAAAGCCAGCCTGGTCTACATAGTGAGTTCCAGGCCAGCTGGGACTAAAGGGAGACCCTGTCTAAAAAAGACCGAGAGAGAGAGAGAGAGAGAGAGAGAGAGAGAGAGAGAGAGAGAGAGAGAAATGTTAGTTCTTTCAGGTTGGCTCACGTGTGCACTTGCCACTAAACCCATCATGCCGAGTTTTGTTCCCAGGACCCACGTGGTGGAAAGAGAAAACCAACTATTACAAGTTGTCCTCTGACCTACACATGCATTATGATATGTGCATGAACACACATGCACATGTACTATGATTTGTAAAGGAAGTCTTAGTCTCCCCCCCTCCCGAATGTCTGAGACACTAAAATGTGATTCTGAGAGTTCTAGCCTCACCGAGTCTTGAAGTAGAAGACAAAGCTTGACCGGAGAGCATGCTGGGCTCTCGCCTACCAGAAGCCAGGACCAGCAGACACTGGGAGTTGGGGAAGAGGGAGAGGGCCGGGGGTGCCATCACACAGGCTCCTCTCTCTGGTTCTTCCTCCACTGTTGGAGGAGGAAGAATACTCTACCAGTCCCAACGCTGACTTGTCTGGGATGGCTGAGCCCATGTTGGGAGATAGTAGAGCCCAAGCCACTCTGGGTGAAAGCTTCAGGAAGACCCTCTGCTTCCTGTTCTGGGCTCAGAGCCCCTCTATGATGGAGTCTATTTGTGTGCCCAGTGGGCTGACTCTGACTCTCTTGCCATTGGACCCCAGCTCTGAACCTGTTTCCTGCTCTGTAAGATGGGAGTACTAAGGAGTCGCGAGTTATGTGAACAGAGTCCTAGCCTGTTCGCACTTAACCTGGGACTAAAGAACTCCTGGAAGTTTGGCCACTCCTGTGTGCTTTTGAGCTAGCTATCATTCAATCCTGGAATCCTATGGTTACCAGGTAAACAGTTCTGATTTATTTCCCTCAAGAATACAGACCCTCTTAGCTTGATTGAGCTTGTGATTTTGAGACTGTACCTCTTTGTCCTGAAATTCTGGGTCAGGCAGGTCTGGGACCAGTGCGAAGATGGCAGATCTGAGACCGAGGACCAGCAAGGGAACAAGTGCAGGGCTGCTGTCTGCTTCCTGTTTATTGGTTCCCAGGGGGTGACAAGCCCTGCTCTTTGCACACTGTGGAGCAGGAGGGAAGGAGGCCACGCTCCTGGCTGCCAGCCAGCCCCACAGCAGGGCCTCCTGGGACTGCCGAGACCCCATTCCCCCACCCCTGGGCAAACATTCAGTCCTTTCCCAGGAAGGGGCACTGGAGGTTAAGGAGCAGATGTGGAAGGGAAGGGAAAGGAAGGGAAGGAAGGATGGGAAGGACCCTCGCCACCCCCAGTAAAAGTTTTGCGACTCCATGTTTCTTGGCTGCAGGTTTTGGCTCTGGCTCATTGTTTTCCCCCTGGGTGGGTAGCGGTGAGACCCCAGAACCTAGCAGACCAGCAGGCCAGGACGAAGAAAATGAGGGCTGGGGCCTTCGAGGGCTAGAATGGCCCACCTGGAAAGACCCCGGACACTAGCCTTGTCTTCTGACCACCCCGTGTTAAGATGTGGAAGTTTGTGAACTGCTCATTAGTAGGTGGGGTGTTGGGGTGCAGGAGCTCTGAGGTCAGGTGATAGTGTTCACAGGCATTTGAGGGAACTGGTCAAAGCCAGGGCAGGAAAGGAAAGCTACTGTGTGTATCAGAAGGCAATGGAGAATGGAGGTGTCAGAAGCTGGGGCAGGGAGAATGGGACCCCTCCCTTATCTGAGTCGGAGAAAGTGGCCGTGGGGCAGGCTGCCCCTGCCCAGGCAGAACTTTGCTCTGCCTTCTGAAAGGGTGAAAGACCCTGACTGAGCCAGTGTGCCTCTTGTTTAACGTCATCACCCCCTGCTGAGTGGAAGCGCCCTGTCACTCAAGGGGTTCCCCAGGGAGCAGCCAAGTGACCCCCACCCCACCGTAGGCCCTTCTGAAAAGGCCCGATAAGGGGAGCGCGATGGGAGAACAGGCTGAGTTACCCTGTTGGCTCTGATGCAGGACATGTCAAGCTGTCTCAGTTTTTCCATCAATGAAGTGGGAATCCCAGGTATGGTTCTAGAATACTCAGGGGCGTGGCATGCCTGGGAGATGGCCTGGCAGCATCATCCACCCACAGTAGGTCCTAAGGTCAGAGCGAAGAACCTCTTTGACATTTGCCCGTGCCCCTTCCCCCAGCAGTGCTGTGCTGTGGCCCCTGAGGCCTTGGGAAGAGCTGGGTAGGTACTGAAGGGAGAAGAATGACTGAGCTTTGGGGCCTGATAGAGCCTCAGTCTCTCCATCTGAGGCCTAAGACCCCTGCTAGATGCTTGCTGCTGCGGGGTGGGGTGGGGTGGGGGCTCCTCTCCTCTCTGCTTGGACCAGCCACTTCCAGGCCTCTCCCCAAGGCCGGCCAGGGGCGTTGCCTGGGGTGACTGAGGAATTTCCGAGGGAATGGCTAAATTCAGCTCCAGCTAAAAATAGTCCAGGGCCTGGCCCCAAAGCTGGAGGAGGAAGAAGGGGTAGGAGGAAGGAGGAGGGGGAGGAGGAGGAGGAGGAGGAGGAGGAGGAGACAGGAGAAGAAGGCAAAGGTGAAGGCAGCCCATACTAATCCCTCCGTCCCGGCTTGTCCTACCCCACCTCCTGGGTCTCTAGTCCCCTGTCTGTCTTCCCACTCACACAGACCTGTCTCTCTTCTGTGCTGCTTCCTTCCTTCTTTCCTTCTTCCTTTCTCTTTCCTTCGCCTGCTTTGGTCCCTGGGTCTTGTTATGAGTGTCTCCCCACTTCCCTGAACAGAACCCACCAGAGGCCCCTGAAGAACACAGGCCTCCTGAAGAAACCCGTGTAGTACTGTGCCCCCCCCAGCTTTCCATCTCAAGTGTTTCCTGCCTCCTGCTGCAGCACACACAGCTACTGCCCCTCTACCCTGCCTGCTGGGAAACGATACCTCAAAGACTCAGGGTATGAAGATGTGAGCAGAAGCCCCCGGGTCGCTCAGTGACTCCATGCTTGGTTCTGATCAGGTGGCTTCCACCTGTGCCAAACCCTGGTCCTGGCACATAGTGGAACCTCAATGTATATGGATTAATAATGACATGGAGAAGAGGAGGCCAGCCTTGTATTGGCTCTTCAAGGGACCAAAATGTGGAAGCTGGCACGGGGGTCAAGGGTCCTGTTCTGAGTATTAATACCATAGGGTCAGGGTGGCAACAAGACATGGATATGGTAAGATGCCTGGCTTCGGTCTCGTAGCCCATGAGTGGTGGGATTTATAGCCCATGTTGGCCTTATTTCAAGGCTGGGAAGTGAATTTTGTTTAATGTAGAGACTGGGAAAGAAGCTGGTGGAGAATCTTCAAAATTAAAGTCTACAGTACCTAACTATAGGCGAGAGTCAAGGTGTGAATTGGGACAGGCATGGCAACGAAGCTTGTCAAGACTTCCTGAGGGCCAGGCACAAGTCTGAGTTCTTTATATTTGTTTATTGACTTCAGTAGTGGGGATCTAACCATGGTCTCCTGCATGCTAGGTAAGCACTCTCCCACAGAGCTAACAGTCCCAGCCCAATCTGAGCTCTTACATGTAGGAACTCTTTTTTTTTGGTGTTTTTGAGACAGAGTCTCCCTGTAGCCCCAGCTGGCCTGGAGCTCACTATGTAGACCAGGCTGGCCTTGAACTCACAGAGATCCGCCTGCCTCTGCCTCCCGAGTGCTGAGATTAAAGGCGTGTGCCACCATGCCCTGCTGACATGTAGGAACTCTTGAATCTTCACAGTGGCCTTGTGGGGAGGAAGGACTTGTCACTCTGTGTTTGTGTGGATGGATGGACCTGGGCGCAGCACTGTGAACAGCATGTAGATCAGGACAGGTGAGTAGATGCATAAACTAGAGTTCAACGGCATGGCCCGGCTCCAGCACCCAAAGGTGTTCATCTGGCTCTTGGCTTTCAGGACTGTGGGGGGAGGTGCTGTTGCCATGGTGGGTCCCGGATGAGGCATGATGAGTCCGCTGGAGTCACAGCCCCTGGTTTCTGGTCTCAGTCCCCAGAAACCAGCACACAGCAGTCGCTCAATAAATAGTAGTGAATGGCTCCCCTGAACTAGTCAGCTCTTTGGGAGTAAAGGAGGTGACAAGCCACAGGAGGAGTGAGTGCCTCTTCCTTTGGTGCTGGAGCACAGCTGAGTGGTGTGGGGCTCTCTGTTGGTGGAGAGGCCATTGGCTCAGGAGGTTGGGAAGGTGCTGAGATGGGTAGGGAGGGAAAGAGGAGAGGGCCAGGTCCAGTCGGCTGGCACAGTCCTGTCTGCAGTATCTGGAAAGCAGATCTCTTGGGCCATGGCCGGCGTGACTCAAATGGAGACAAAAAAACCTTCCATATTTGGACAAAGAGCCTAGAGAGGCCCAGGCGGACTCCCCCACCCAGGCCTCCTGCCCTGTCTTTCTGGGCCCCTAGTGCTGAGCCTTGTCTCACAGTTTAAGTTCTAGATCCAGGTGGCAGTGTGCCTCTCTCCCCTCAGCTATCCAGTCCCCTTCTATGTGGCCAGGTCCAGGGTGTGGGTGCTGGGTCTTGTGCCAGGGCTGGGCATGAATAAAGGAGCTATAGCAGAAGTCACAGGCTGGAGGGTTCACACTAGGGGGAAGGGGAGGGGCGGGGAGTTGACAGCAGACCCTCAGCCATCCCAACTCAGGCAAAGCCAGAGATGGACAACACTTCTGCATCATGTGCACATGACACACACAGACTTTAATGTCCCGGGCAGATTCCGATACCCACAGCCTGTGCAGGTATCAGAAGTGAGGACCTAGCCTGGTTTCCTTCAGCTCTTCTCAGGAGCAGGCTTTGACGGCAACATCTTAGTAAACAAGAGTAACTAGATGTCACCTGAGCAAGTGACAGAAATAGGCCTCATTCTTCTGGAGGATGTCAGTGGAGCAATTTGTCCCTATATAGAAGCCCTCTGAGCGCCTGGCAGAGTACTAGGCTAGCAGTAGATTCCAGAACCAAGGCAGTGGGGAAGGGCCTCGGGCCACTGCAGCAGGGCCTCGTCCCCCTGGGTGACGAGCAGCATGCTGTGATCTTCGATGGACTGAACGCTGACCGCATGGCCACTCCTAACTTTTCTAGTTAGTCCTGGTATAACGGATGCTGGGATCAGCTTTAGGCGATGACTGTGGAACCCATGCTGTCTACTGGGTTAGCCTAGAGCTACAGCGTGAACATGAAGGGACTCCTGCCCCAGAAAACCTATCTCAGAACCTGAAATGTCACAGGAGCCCAAGGTGGGGCAGCTAACTTGGGGCTACAGGAGCTGACTTGAAGAACCAGAGAGTCTTGGCAAGCCAGAGGAGGCCAGGGCTCTCAGCAGAGATCTGTGAAGGCAGAGGCCTGGCATGTTTGGGTGTTACAAAAGCTCCCTGCCCTGGAGAGGTCCAGAGGTCCTGGCGAGACTCAGGGGCCAGGCCTGAATGTCTGGACTTGACCCATGCCAGTCAGTGTTCCTCAGCTTTCAAAAAGAATGGGACCCTTTCTCTAACAGAATCCTGGCCCAGAGCTGTGAGACAGGCCGGCCATTGATTTAAGTAAAGATGGGGGTGTATCTGTTCCCTGGGCCCCACCTCCCTCCCCATGCGCTGCCCTGGAAAATGCCTGTTGAGGACAGGCAAGCCCTGTGAGGTGCGTAGAGCAGAGCAGACCTAGCCATCAAAGCTTAGGCTCACTCCGCCAGGTGCCCTGGGTCGGGAGCACTCTGGGACGAGTCTCCAGAGGAGCCAGGCTGGTAGAGCACCTACTTGAACTTGGAGTTCCTATGAGCAGGTGATACCCCCTACTCAAGGTCTCTGGCGCCAACTTGGGAGGACATCCTGTGAGAGTGTTCCCGTTTGCTTCTCCATTGCTGAGACAAAACATTCTGACCAGTACCAACTTGGGGAGGAAAAGGTTTATTTGTCCGACATCTCCCTGGTCACAGTTCATCACTGAGGGAGCCCAAGGTAGGAACTTGGGGCAGGAACCTGGAGGCAGGAGTTGAAGCACAGGCCATGGAGGAACACAGCTTACTGTCTTGCTTCCTGGCCCAAGTTCAACTTACTTTTTTTTTTTTTTTTTTTTTTTTTTTCTTTTTGGTCTTTCGAGACAGAGTCCGGGAGGAAGACTCTACTGTAGCCCAGCTGGCCTGGAACTTCACTCTGTACACCAGGCTGGCCTTGACTCACAAAGAACTGCCTGCCCTCAGCCTCCAAGTGCTTAGGATTAAAGGTGTGCGCCACCACGCCATGACTTTTTCTTTTTTTTTTTTCATTTGTTTCTTTTTTTAAATTTTTTATTATCTTCTTTTTTATTTTTATTTATTTATGTGTAATGACATATATGTTGTGCATGTAAGGATCATGTCGCACCCGTTGTGTTGTGCAATGCCTGCTAGGTCAGAAACAGGGCGTCGATTCCCTGCGGAGACTGGAAGTCGCTTACTGGACTTCTGAGTTTCCTGGAATTGGGTTACAGACAGTTCTCAAGCGCCATGTGGGTGCTGGGGATTCGCAAACCCGTTCCTCTGCCAAGAGCGATTGGCGCTCTCCACCGCAAGGCCATCTCTCCAAAGGCCTCCCAACTTGCTTTCTTTTTTTTTTTTATATTTTTTATTAATTTTAATTTTTTTAATTAATTTTATTTATTTCTGTATGTGTATGAATGTACTGTCTGCATGCAAGTCTGTGCACCCGTGTCATGCAATGCCGCGGAGGTCAGAAGAGGGTGTCGGATTCCCCTGGAACTGGAGTTCTCCTGGAATTGGAGTTTCAGACGGCTCTTGGCCGCCATGTGGGTGCTGGGGATCGAACCCGGGTCCTCTGCAAGAGCGTCGGCGCTCCTAACCCCTAGGCCATCTCTCCAGCCCCCAACTTGCTTTCTTATTCAACAACCTGCCTGTGGTGGCACCACCCATGGTGGGCTAGGCCCTCCCACATCACTCAACAATCAAGAAAATACCCTCTATGACCACAGGCCAGTCCAATGGAGCCAATTCCCCAATTGAGGCTCCCTCAATCCAGGTATGTCAAGTTGACACTAAAGCTATCCAGCACAGAGAGTGATAGAATACCCTAATTGCTCACTGCTATAACCTGGAAAAAAATGCCTTTGAGGGTAATAGGATAACAGGGATTGGCATCTGCCTGGGCTTCTGGAACATTTACCTTGCCTCAGCCCAGCTCAGTGGACAGCAGTGAGTGGCATGTTCTCTAGAAACCCAGCCCTCTTGGCTCTTCTCTTGTGAGGTAATTTAGGTCAGAATCAGAAAGGTTTTCCTCAGAGTTGAGAGTGAATGAAAGGAGTATGAATGAAGGTTGATAGGAAGAAGCCTGGGTTCGTAGGCTGGCAGGCAATGGTCCTCTAGCCTCTGGGCTTCGCCTGCCTAAGACACTAGCCTACCTGGCTGCCACACAGCAGGCCCCCACTTTTTTAAGAACTGGGTGTACTTCTATAGTTCCTGCACTCAGCAGGTGGAGGCAGAGGATCAGGAATTTTTATTTTTATTTATTTATTTTTTTGAGACAGGTTCTCCCTGTAGCTCTGGCTGCACTCTGTAGACCAGGCTGGCCTTGAACTCACAGAGATCCGCCTGCCTCTGCCTCCCAAGTGCTAGGATTAAAGGCGTGCGCCACCGCCCCCGGGCAGGATCAGGAATTTAAGGTCGTCCTTGGCTACATCCCTTATTCAAGGCCAGCCTGGACACTAGAGAATGTCTCATGGCTTCCTTTTGTTTCAAATCCTGTTTCTTTTTGCTGTGTGACCATCAGTGCCTCTTCTGTGGTTTAGTGTATGGTGTAGACACATGTAAAAAGTGGATAATGACGGCTCCTATTATAGGGTTGCTATGCGGATTAAATGTGATAATGTCTGGCGGCTGCTCTGGATATCGGCGGGAAGCCATAAAGCAAGTTGTAAGAGGAGAGCGGTGACTTGGCCTGGCTGAGGAAGGACGGAAGGGACGAGGGCCGTGGAGATGAGATCTCTGAAAATGGCCCAGAGTATTCTTCCTAGGGGATGAGCTCAGTTCCTGGTAAAAGTCTTGGGTGGTCCCGAGGCAGCTGTCCATAGGAAAGGAACTTGGGGGCTGTGCAGAGCAGGGGTAGGACCCTGCGGGCATGGCGCTCTGCCCTACGCTTACTGGCAGACATCTTCGCTCTGCTGCAGAATTTGGAGACCAGGGCCCAGAGAGGGGTGCCAGCATCACCCTGTAAATTCTGACCCCACTGCCTTCACCCAGCCTGGAGACTCGGTTCCAGGCACCGGCCAGTAAAGAAGCTCAGTCCTAAGGTAGCTCATCCTAAGGCAAAGGTGGGGCTTTAGAGAAGGATTCGATCCGACTCCGGAAAGGGCAAAGGGCAAAGCCAGGCCCCTGTTCCACAGCACCACTGGCTGGGACGAGCTCTGCAGCTCTAGGGGTACGCAGACAGAGGCTGCCCCAGGCAAGGTGCACAGCCAGGCTTCCTAGAGAAAAGTCACCTTAGACTGGAACTGTCTCAGAGGGGACATGAAGAAATCAGGAGAGAGCAAAGACAGAAGCTGAGTGCTCAGGACTCAGTGGCAGACACTCTGGGACCTAGTCCTGTGTGTAGGCTAGGGACACAGGTCAAGACCGGAATGGGTTCCATGTTCTTTTTGTACTATATAATTTTTTTTTTTTTGTGGTCTTTTCTTTTTTTTTTTTGGTCTCCCTGTAGCCCCAGCTGTCCTGGAACTCACTCTGTACACCAGGCTGGCCTTGAATTCACTCAAAGATCCTGCCTTTGCCTCAAAAGTGCTAGGATTAAGTCGTGCAACAACCACGACCCAGCTTTTTTATAATTGTTTTTTTTTTTTTTTTTTGTATGTGTATGAATGTACTGTCTGCATGTAGGTTTGTGCACCCGTGTCATGCAATGCTGCGGAGGTCAGAAGAGGGTGTCGGATTCCCCTGGAACTGGAGTTCTCGAACTGGAGTTCTTAGCTGCCATGTGGGTGCTGGGGATTGAACCCGGGTCCTCTGCAAGAGCAATCAGTGCTCTTAACCGCTAGGCTATCTCTCCAGCCCTATATAATGTTTTTACTGTGCGATTACCAACCTGTATGGTGCCACAGAGTAAAGGATATTTAACCCAGTGTGGTGGCTCATGCCAGCATTCCGGAGGCTGAAGCATAAGCACAAAGATTATTTGCTGTTTGAGGCCAGCCTAGGCTATGTAGCAAACACTATTTCAAAAAAAAGTCTTAATGGTTGGGAGCATCGACTGCTCTTGCAGAGGACCCAGCCGGGTTTGATTCCCGGCACCCACATGGAGGCTGAGAGCTGTCTTTGGCTCCAGTTCCTGGGGAATCTGACGCCCTCTTCTGACCTCCTAGGCATTGCAAGACACCAGCGCACCAACCTGCATGCAGACAGTACATTCATACACATAAAAACAAAAAAACAACCTATGCCGGGCGTGGTGGTGCACGCCTTTAATCCTAGCACTTGGGAGGCAGAGGCAGGCGGATTTCTGTGAGTTCAAGGCCAGCCTGGTCCTACAGAGCAAGTTCCAGGACAGCCTGAGCTACAGGGAGACCCTGTCTCAAAAAGACCCCCCCAAAAAAAACCTAAAAATAGATAAATAAATGAAAGTCTTGATTGAGCCAGGTGTGGTGGCACCCACCTTTATTTAATCTCAACACTTGGGAAGCAGATGCAGGTAGATCTCTGTCAGCTTGAGCTGGTCCACGTAAGGAGTTCCAGACCAGCCAGAGCTATATAGTGAGACTCCTTTCTCAGACAAACAGAACCTTGTGGGCTGGCAAGGTGACTCAGCTGATCAAGGTACTTGCCCTTAAGCTGATAACCCAAGTTCAGTTTCCCGGACCATATGGTAGACGGAGAGAAATTGTCCCACAAATTATCCTCTGACCTCCACATGTGTAGTGCAAGTGTGGTCCGAGCACGCGTACACACACACACAGACACACACACATACATGCTAAATAAATAAATAAATAAATAAATAAATAAATAAATAAAATAAAACCCCAAATGATAATAAAATGCAGGGCTGGAGAAATGGCTCAGTGGTTAAGAGCTCATTCTGTTTCTACAGAGGATCTGAATTCACTTCCCAGCACCCATGTCTGGTGGATCACAATCATCTGTAACTCCAGCTTCATGGGATCCGATGCCTTCTTCTGGTCTCCAAGGGCACCTGGATTAGTATGCATATACCCCACCCACACAAATACATAGTTAAAAAGAAAATAATCTTTAAAAAGTTAAAATAAAAATTACAGGATATCTAGGTTATTTTCAGGTCTGTTGCCATTATAAACAAGGCTGTGGCAGGCAGTAATACATGGTATTTTGTTCAGGGAGTGGGGTTCCTTGAGGAGTGGAGTTGCTATGACAGTGTATGTGATTTATATTTTGGGGCTACCCACAGAGGTACGCCACCTGTCGTGTAGAAGAGGCATTTCCCCAAAACCTCACTAACCCAGACCTTTGGCTGTTTCCTCAGTTGGTAGGTGCATGTGACATCTCTGTATTCTAATTTTCATTTTTCTCATACCGAGCAAGATCTAGCCTCCTTTCCTGTGTCTTTTTTTTTTTTTTTTTTTGGTCTTTTCGAGACAGAGTCTTCCTGTAGCCCCAGCTGTCCTGGAATTTGCTCTGTAGACCAGGCTGGCCTTCAACTCACAAAGATCCGCCTGCCTCTGCCTCTGCCTCCCAAGTGCTAGGATTAAAGGCGTGCGCCACCATGCCTGGCTCCTGTGTCTATTTTTTAATGTTGGTTGTTGGCATTGATCTTATCCATTTCTAGGAACCCTTTAAACACTGGGCTGGAGAGAGGGTTAGTTCTTTGACTGAGTTATGCGTTACTGATATCTTTCCGTATTTTGCCACTTGACTTTTGACTTTGTGAAGGGTGTATTTTTGCTCTTCAGAAGGTTTATTTATTTTAAAATTTAAAGGCTTTTGTTGTTGTTTTGTTGTTGTTGGGAGGTACACATGTCACAGCCTGTAGGTGAAGGCCAGAGGACAACTTTGGGTTCCAGGGATCAACTCAGGTTGTTAGGCTTTTGCCATAATTGACATTACCCACTGGGCCATGCCCAGTAGACATTACTTTTATGTGGTCTGATTGATCAAGTCATATTTCCCAGTTGCTGGGTTTTATTGGGGTTTTTGGTTTTGTTTTTTGTTTTTGCCTTTTCGAGACAGGGTCTCCCTATAGCCCCAGCTGTCCTGGAACTCACTCTGCAGACTAGGCTGGCCTTGAACTCACAGAGATCTGCCTGCTTCTGTCCCCCGAGTGCTAGGATTAAAGGCGTGCGCCCGAGGCCCTGGTTTTAAAGCTTTTTCCATCCTAAGTTGTAAAACAGTTCTTACATGTTTTCCTCTGCTGTTTTATGTTTTCTTATTTTGTTTTACATCTCAGTCTTTGATCTTAGAATTTATTCTGGTGCAGAGTGTGAGTTATAGCTCCAGCCCCCCCCCCCGTGATTGGTGTTTTAAACTGAGGAGCCACAGTTGTGATATCTTTCTGCAGTAGTGTGAAGGTCAGCCGGGGGAGGGGGGCTGTGACTGCTGAGGGTCAGTGGAGGAGGAAGGAAGGAGCTGGGCTGGCACCAGGAAAACTCGGTGGTGATTAGAAGTGAGGGCACAGGCTGGGTGGCACAGCATTCCCAAGTTCTCTGTGCTGTATAGCTTTGAACCAGATCTGTCCCTTCCCTGAGCTTCAAGTGTCATAGCTAGAAGAGACCCTGGACATGACCCTGCCCCTGGGACTGATGGTGTGGAGGAGCTTGTGTCAGAGGTGGGGTACAGAGGTTGGCTCTGACTCTAGCACTTGCTGGGGCTTTGTGGAAGTAGATGGAGGGCTAGCAGCAGAATCATTGTGTTTCTGGAGTGGGCAGGTGGGAAGGCAAAGGGGCGGGCACCTGTTTAAAAATACCCACTGCAGTCTGTCACCGTAGGCCGGGAGGCGCAGGCCCTCTGCCAGTCCTCAGGGTGCAGAAATGGCAGGAGTTACTGTGGGTGAATACATTACACTGTCTCAGGACTGTGGACCCAGCCCATCCACAGTAGTTTTTGGGATGCCCTTGTCCCCCTACCATGAACTGGCACTCTTGTCCTCTCTAGAGATGCTGGAGTGGACAAGTCACATCCCAGGATTCAGTCCTGGCATTTCTTCGGACTTGACTTAGTTGTTGGAGTTGTTGTTTTGAGACAGGGTCTCTCTGTAGCCCCAGCTGGCCTGGAACTTGCTATGTAGGCCAGGCTCGATCCTCTCACAAAGTCCTACCTGCTTCTGGCACCTGAGTGCTGGGATTAAAATGCATATGCCACCAGGGCCAGCCCTGGACTTGACTTGACTTGATTTCTAGTGATGCCTTGTCCCTTGGGGTCCCTATCCATCAATAGGGGCAGCTAGCCTTGTCTTGGCTGTCTCCCCTATCATTAGAATCACAATGGGAGATCCTGAGGTCCATTCTTCTTGTCCTTTACAGATGGGGAAACTGAGGCCATGGAGAGGCCTTGGATTCCTGCCCTGTCTTGTAGTTCTTGGCTTCTGGACCCTCCTCCCTGCCCACAGCATGGCCTGTACGGACTCCCCACCCCCACTCCTGGGCCCCAGTGGTCAAATTCCAGGGCTGCCATTGCCATGGCAACAACCAGCTCACAGGGCCCCTCCTCTGGGGTTATCCACCAGGCCCTTGTCCAGGGAGGAGGCAGGAGGGCCTCCTGCCCCTGGGGCCGGGAGTTGGGGGTGGGGTAGAGAGGTCAGATATAGTTTCTTATTTGTTTTCCAAATGAAAAAGTAGAAAAGGCAATATATACTGCCAGCAAATGCTACTCTGTTGTGGTAAAGAGTACATACAAGTGGACAGAGGGGGTCCCCTAGGCGAGGGACATGGGAGCCACTCAGAAAGCCTCTTTCAACCTTATCTGGAGACTCACCACCATAGATGGATCTCAGACCACTGGAATGGTTGGTGGAGGAAAATCCTCCCCAAGGTCACAGCCATCCCAGTAGCCTTTCTTCCAAGTAGACCTCTCTGTACTGAGAGATGTTCCATAGTACCACTACCTGGGTTGAGCTCCTCAGCCCTAGGGGTATGCAAGCAGAGGCTGCCCCAGGAGGAGACTGGTCCTGGTCATCCTGAGATAGCCTGCCTTCTCAGGTTCTCTGTCTTTTTTTTTTTTTTTTTTAATATTTTTAAATTAATTTTATTTATTTCTCTATGTGTATGAATGTACTGTCTGCATGCAAGTTTGTGCACCCGTGTCGTGCAATGTCGCGGAGGTCAGAACAGGGTGTCGGATTCCCCTGGAACTGGAGTTCTCCTGGAATTGGAGTTTCAGACGGTTCTCGGCCGCCATGTGGGTGCTGGGGATCGAACCCAGGTCCTCTGTAAGAGCGGACTGCGCTCTTAACTGCTAGGCCATCTCTCCAGCCCCCATTTTTTTTTTTTTTATGTGTATGAGTGTACTGTCTGCATGTAGATTGGTGCACCTGTGTTGTGAAATGCTGCGGAGGTCAGAAGAGGGCGTCGGATTCCCCTGGAACTGGAGTTAAAGACGGTTCTTAGCCGCCACGTAGGTCCTCTGCAAAAGCAGTCGGTGCTCTTAACCACTGAGCCATCTCTCCAGCCCCAGGTTCTCTGTCTTTAACCTAACATAATACTACAGTGTTAGTCATAATGGCTAGTATTTGTGGAGAACCTTCTTGGTTCTAGGCATTGTACTAAGTAAGCCCTTTATAGCCTCTGTAGATAAGGAAACTGAGGCGCAGATTGGGCTTCCCGAGGTCAGTGAGCCACCAATAAAGTACGCTGGTCCCTGGATTACCACCTTCTTTTTGTCTCCGCAGGATCCTTGCCCACTGTTAATGTTCTGGTGCCTTCTTCCAGATGTCTGTCTCTGCCTCTACATCTGCCTCTGCTCTTGTTTCCAAATGATGCTGAAACAGTACAGTATGTGGATAGATGTGCCTTTTGCTTCTTCTTGATAATACAGTACGACCTTTCTGGATAGCTTTTCAGGGATCACTTAACTGTGGTGACTCAGAGGCCCTCCCTGCCGTGGGAGCTGGAAGGAGGCTGTGTGGGCGGAGTCCCTGTGCTGGGAATGCAGGCCAGCACTTTCAGGCTGGAAGGAGTCCTTCTCTTGGCACTCTGGCCAGATATGGCTATCCTCTGCTACCTGGGGTCCCCTGTCCCAGGGGGAGTTCTGTTCACTTGAGAGAACTTGAGTCCTACCTTGTCGTCCTCCTCTGTGACTCAGAGTAATAACAGACCCAGGAGCTTATTCTGAGGTTAAAATCAACACCTGTGAAGTGCTTAGTAAGCAGACAGAGGAATCCCTTCATAGAGGATCTATTTTTAGACCTTTGGTCTTTTCCTGTCCTCAGGCTCTTTAAGGTTAAGTGATTTACCCAAACTCCCAGCCACTTAGTGGTCAGTGGCAGAGGGGAAACTGAAGTCCCAGCCCACCGCTGCCTGGTCTTGAGAAGCCCGGCAAGTGATGGCTTGTCATTGAGTCTCGGTGTCTGCACTGAGTTGATGGGGGAATCTCATGAGATGCAGTGCTACAGCAATTTGTGAACTCTATGGTAGTGGACAGTGCCATTTAATGTCAACAACCACGGCAGCAAGACTAGAGAGACCCTCCAACTTCAAGGCCGAAGCTCAGAGGAAGGGAATGGTGGGTCTACGTTGTCTAGATAGCTTCCTGGAGGGGGCGGCCTTTGGTCCTAGGGCCCCAGGAGAGCAAAGCCTCTCAGCCTGACACAGCTGAGAATCCTTGACTCAGCTGTCCAGGCCTTAGGGCTGATCACCATTATGGAAAGAGCAGGAGAAAGCATAGAAGTCCAAACTGCTGATGGTCAGCCAGAGGCCAAGATCACTTCTCCCAGTATAACCCAGGCCTAGTGACAAGCCTTTCACTTGCAGGGAACTTTGAGTGGGGCCTGGTCACTGCCCTCTGGGTAGGAAGACCACTAGAGCCTGGCCAGGTTACCCTGATGTGGTGGGAAGTGACTTCCCTGGGCTGTAGGCTGAGCCAGGCTCAAGCAGCGTTGGAGCAACTGTCTGGTGGCAGACCTCTCTCCCACACCCTCCAGGAGTGTCCCCTTGAGTCCTGGTACTGGGTCACGGTGTGGAAAGTGAGGCCACAGTACATTCCAGCTGACCAGGCCCTTCTGGTCAAGCTAGAGTGGAAGAGTCCCAAAGACCCTGAGGTCCAAGACACTTCCTGTCTTCGACTCAATGCCCACATGTCCAGTGGAAAGGAATGGTCCCTCTTTGTCCCTTCATTTTAGAATGTGTCAGGGACATCGTGGCATTGCTGTGTCCATTCGTCCCCCTGATACTTGCTGTCTGTCATTCATTCAATTGCTTTTGATACCCATGTGCTGAGTCTGCACCCTGTGAGAACTGGGCTCTTTTCTAGGCCTTGATGCCCTTGGGACAAAGCAGAGGTGTTCCCTCTACCATTTTAGACCTCTCAGATTTTGTTATTGGTCTCTGGCACCCTGGGCAGGCTTGTAGCACAAGACTGGCCCATGCAGGTCTATAGCATGTTGAAAAGAAGAAAGGCTGTGGAGCTACTGACTGAGGAAGAGGTGGGCAGGGAAGACTTAAGGCTCATGAGAGGAGAACATGGATTGCATGGGGCTTGATCTGACCAAGAACAGGGAGGCAGCCCAGGCAGGGGACCAGGTGCCCAGGGTGGGGAGAGCCTGGCGCTGGTAGTGAAGACAAAGCCTGCTCCCTTTGGGGCTGGGAGGGCAGACAAGCAGCTGGTGGAGCTCACCCACCTCGTTCCCCTAGGCCTTTGGTGGCCTGAGCAGAAAGGTTTCTGGCGTTGTGCAAGTGAAGAAGATGGCTTCTCTTGGCCGGGAGGCTTTGAGAGCTCCCAGGATTTATATACAGCTCAGCAGGCCCTGTCCCCTGCTCCCTAGGGCTCTGGCCTGAGGCTGTTTTGGCCTTTCCCAGGGTGCCTGGCTCATGGCCCAATGAGTCATCTTCCACCTCCCCACAGGCATGACACCCCATCTCCCTCAACAGTGTACAAATAGAGCCCACCCCCCCCCCTCCTTGTGCCTGGATCTGAGGGAGGGAGGGAACTGGAGGGGCTGGAAACAGACCCTGGAAACTTCCGTTCCCACGACCCCTTACCCCAGCCTCCCTGCATGCTAGAAAGCTGTGTCTAGGGGTGGGAAGGAGTCCTTCCCAGAGCAGCCACTGAACCATACATGTTCCCCCACTTTCCAGGCAGGGAAACTGAGGCTGAGGGAAAGATATTTGCAGCTAGAAGGGAGTGATGTGGGGTTAAACTATGTGGGGCCCCAGTGGCCTGGGTAGTGTTCCCCTGGAGGTTATCATATCCTGGGGCTCTGAGGCAGGGTGGCTGGGTGGGTCTCCCGCGAGTCCCTAAATGGAAACTTGCCAGATTTAGCTAATCCTACCCCCAGCCACCAGGGTAGAGCAACCTACCCCTCCTCAGCTCGCACCTGACTTTTGGCTCTTTATCTGTAAAATGGAGGGTAGGAGAGACAGAGAAGTGGGCAGAGAAGATGATTAAATTCAGAGTTTACCAGCACTTCAGATGTTTTTCCCATCTGTTGAGGTCTGACTTAACCCCTGCTTCTGGCTATTATCTGGGATGTTAAGAAACTTTTCCTTCTCAGCCTGGAAGGTCCAGCTGTGTCTTTTTTTTTTTTTTTCTTTTTTATTAAAGGAGGGCGGGAAGGGACCGGGGGGGGGTGACAGAAAAAAGAAAAGGGGGGGAAAAAACCACATGAAAAAAAAAATCACTGGCATTAAATTCAAACCACATGCCCCACAGTCCCTGTCCTGCAAACCTCTGCTGCCACCTACGGGCACCTGACAGAAATGCCGCTCCGGGAGCCTCGGCCTGCTCAGCTTGGGCTTCTCCCGTGCTGCAATCAGGTCAGGTTGTTTATCTCGTTTCTAGGTGAGACCTCATCACCTTCTAAGGGAACTTGGGGAATTTGGAGCCCACCTGAACCTTCCCTCCTCCAGCATTTGTTTACAGAAGGGGAAACTGAGTTCCAGAGTAGGGGACAACTTGTCCAAAGTCACAGAGCAAGTCAGTAGATACATGTTTGCATCTACTATATGTGGAGACCTGGTTCCTGTTTTTATTAGTCTTATGGCTCTGGGGACCTGGGGGTAGCTGGGCAGACATGAGCCTTTCCCTCCTATTCCATCTGTCTCCTACCCATCCAAGGAAAGTAATACAGCCCCCCCCCCCATTCAGGGTACCCTGGACTTGGCTTGACATCATTTATGTGCTCTGTAAACTGGTGAGGTCACTCAACTTCTCTGATATGGCAGTTACTTGGGGCCACCTCCCAGCTTAAGTCTCTTCACTTCTTGGAGTTCTGTTTCCTTATCCATAAAGTGGTGTGAGTGTACACCCCCTGGGAACGGGCACTTTTCTAAGCCTTTGTGCTCCTGGGACAAGGCATAGGTGCTCCCAGATTTGTTACTGTCCTGTATTGCCTCAGAGTGCCTGACTGACACTGGGTAGATCTGTATTAAAAACAGTACAGCACAGAGTACTGGAGGATGGTGTGAAGACTAAATGGTAATCTAGAAAACTGCACTTCACTAAGCATTAGCCAGTTGTACTTGTCCCCATTGAGGACATGGGAGTGTATGCTATGCCCAGGGTTTCAGGAAGGACAGGAGTACAGTGGTTAGGGGTTTTCTTCTGGGCTAAGAGATGAGCCAGCCAGGTTCAGCTATCAAAAGCTAGGCTTCCCAGGGCGTGCCTTTAATTAAAGGCACATGCCTTTAATCCCAGCACTTGGGAGGCAGAAACAGACGGATCTCTGTGAGTTTGGGGTTAGTCTGGTCTACATAATGAGTTCCAGACCAACTGGGGCTATAGGGAGTCCCTGTCTCCAAAAGAAAAAAAAAAGGGGGGGCTCATATTTGAGCTCTGCCCTTCCTGCCTGCAAGACCCTGGCTTCTTTATCTTCCTCACTTGGTCTGTTTCCTTCTCATTGTGAGTCTTTCACAAGTTGGTGGTCAGGTGGTACCTGGGCTAGTGTCCCCATAGAGACATCTTTCCTCTGAGATCTAGCAGTTTCTGCTGGCTGGAGCCCCATCAGAACTGTCAGCTAAAATTCCTACATATAGAATGTGGCCCATGCGTCCTCCTAACATAGAGGCTGGACTTTAAGAACGAACAAGCTCCTGGGCCTGATGGCACAGGCTGTAATCCCAGCCACTTGGGAGGCTGAGGCAGGAAAGTTCAAGGCCTTCCAGTGCTGAAGGGTGAGTTAAAGGTCAACTTGGGCTACTTCCTGAGACCCTGTGTTAAAATTAAAAACAAAAAAGTTGTTGTTGTTGTTGAGGATCTCACTATGTGGCCCTAGGAGGCCTAAAACTCAATACAATACATAGATTACATTGGCCTGGAACTCACACAGAAATCCATCTTCCTCTGCCTCCTGAGTAGATAAAGGTATATGCCACCAAACCTAGCATAAAAATATCTTTAAGAGGACTAGTGGCATAGCTCAGTGGTAGAGTGCTTGCCTAGCCTGTGGGAAGCTCTGGTTCAATCCATAGTGCTACAGAAGCAACAAAAGAAAACGAGGAGTTGTCGTGTAGCTTCCTGTACAAAGTGGTTGAAGAATGACAGAGTCTGCTTAGTCTCAAGGGAGAAGCTTGGCCTTCCTCCCTCAATGGGAGGAGTGTCATCACCACATTGGAAGATGCAGGACAGTTGGGTTTTTTTTTAACTTTTATTTTATTTTATTTATTTTTGTATGTGTATGAATGTACTGTCTGCATGTAGGTTTGTGCACCCGTGTCGTGCAATGCCGTGGAGGTCAGAAGAGGGTCTCAGATTCCCCTGGAACTGGAGTTCTCCTGGAATTGGAGTTACAGACGGTTCTTAGCCGCCATGTGGATGCTGGGGATCAAACCCGGGTCCTCTGCAAGAGCAGTCGGTGCTCTTAACCATTAGGCTATTTCTCCAGCCCTATGCTGAACAGTTTTGTAGAACTAGCTTTGACAAAATATCACCTGGCCCATCTCACAGTCGGTGCTCCGGAAGTGAGGTGCGGCTGGGTTTCCCTTGCTTTTGTTTGTCGTTATTTTGCGTGTAGCTGGTTTTGATTGGTATTGAAGGACCCTTCACTTTCTGCCTCTGCCATAGAACCACATGGACCGTCACTCTTAGATTGCTGTGCAGTCATGTCTTGAGAGGACCACTGATGGGCGTGCAGGTATACACGCAGGAGCCATGCAGCGGGCACACACTTGGTGTTGCTCATCACCTTGCCCCTGGCTGCACACAGGCCCGCAGTAGGCAGGGTTGGGCTTCCCGAGGGAGACGGTCCTGGAGCTCTCCTTCTCATCCCTAGAGCACATTCTCCAGTCTTAGAGCCCCACCCAGACCAGTGCTCCCCAGGGAGCTCTGTGGCTGGGACACTTCCCTTCCAACTGCCTGTGAGGCCTGGGAACGGGGAAACCTCGAGAAGCTTCTTCCAGAAGGGTCTACAGAGAGCAGGACGTGACTAGGAAGTCAGGAGAGAGGATGACTGATGGGAAGGAGAGGAATCTCAGGCAGGAACGGAAGAAGAAGCAGAGGTTCCAGGAAATGAGCTGTCATACCCAAGGCCCCACCCCGAGTATATGGCAGAGTGAGGACATAAATCTGAATTATATGACTCTGGAGCCTGCTGTTTAGGCCTCCATACCAAGAAATCCCTCTTTGGGAACTTCTGTCTCCTTGGTGACCGTGAGGATCAAAGGAGGCAGCAGCCATCAAGGAGATAGATGGTGGCCCATTAAGTTGGGAACATCTAGTACCAACTCCATGCTCATGGATGTGGGTGGGGCCAGGAGCACCGGACAGTCTGTCTGGGCTAGGAGCCAGGGCTGGGTTCCAGGGGACTATCGTCCTTGATCCTGGCATGGCCTGTGGACAGCATTGTGTTCACCTCCAAAACTTTCCTGAGTCAGGGGAACCTGTTTATATCATCGGCTTAGAACAGAAGAGACCTGTGTGACAGGGACGTCAGGCAACCAGAGGGTCAGGGAGGTAAAGGTAAAGTCCCACAGGAAGGCCACACGGAGGCCGCCTGCAGGGCCCAACCCCTTTACAAGCAAGATGGCTGCACTAAGCCTTGGTTTCCTGGTTTGTAAAATGGGAGAGTAACGAGAAATAGACCCAGTGGGACTGGAGAGATGGCTCAGTAGTTAAGAGCACTAGCTGCTCTTGTGGGGGGACCTGAGTTTGGTTCTCAGGACCCACATGGTAGTTAACAGAACTCCAGTTCCAAGGGATCTGATGCTCTAACCTCTGCAGGCATTACACAACATGGTGCACTTACACACATGCAGACAATACACTCATACACATAAAATAAAAACAATAAATAAAATATTTTTAAAAAGAGCCAGTGATCTAGGACTGTGGTTGGGGTTTGCAAAGCAACGATGGGGTCCTGGCCAGGCAAGCTGTACAAACGGCGTTTGTGATGGCGCGGATCCTCTGGTGCTCCCCATATCCCAGCGCAGGGCCATCTGGCAGGTGGGAGAGGCTGGAGACCCTCTCCACCCTGTGGGGGCCCGGTGACACCTACTTGCCAGAACTGCACATCTCCTTCATCAGCTGCCTCTGTTCTTTTCCTCGATCTTCTTGAGACAGAGTCACTTGTATCGCAGGCTGCTCTTGAAGTTGGGGTTGTTTCTCTCCTTCCTTACACCTTGTCTTTTGAGGCAGGATCTCTCTTATTGGATCTTCTGCTGTGCTGTGTACTCCATGCTAGCTGTCCTGCAAGTTGCCAGTGATTCTCCTGTCTTACTAGAGGATTACAGATACATGCCATCCCATCTGGCTTTTTTTTTTTATGTTTATTTTATGTGTATAAGTGTTATGCCTGCATATATATAAGTGCACCCACACTGTGAAGTACACATGGAGGACAGAAGAGGGCATTGGATCCCCTGGAACTGGAGTTATGGATGGTTGTTAACCGCCATGTGAGTGCTGGAATTCAAACCTGGGTCTTCTGCAAGAACAGCCAGTTCTCTTAACCACTGAGCCATCTCTGCAGTCCCCATCCATTGGGCTTTTTTTTTTTTTTTTTTTTTTTTTTTTTTTTTTTTTGTCTTTTTGAGACAGGGTCTCCCTGTAGCCCCAGCTGTCCTGGAACTCACTCTGTAGACCAGGCTGGCTTTGAACTCACAAAGATCCGCCTTCCTCTGCCTCCCACGTGCCATCGAGCTTTTTATATGGGCTCTGGGGGTTGAACTTAGGTCATCAGGCTTGAGCGGCAAGCACTTTTACTCACCAAGCTATTTTCCCAGCCCAAGACCTCTTTTCTTATCTTTAAATCCCTAACATGGGGGGGGGACGGACCCTGCAGAGATGGCTCAGGGGTTAAGAGCACTGACTGCTCTTGCAGAGGACCCAGGTTCAGTTCCCAGCATCCAGATGGCAGCTAACAACTGTCCACAACTCCAGTTCCAGGGGAGCTGATGCTGTTTTCCGTCCTTCCTGGGCTTTGCACAACATGGATGCAGTTAACATGAGGCAGTATACTCATACATATAAAATAAAAATAATACATAAAATTTTTAAATCCCTAACATAATGCTTGGTACCTGATAGTATTTACTGAACAACAAGAGGATGATACAAAATCAGGGCAGCGACTCGTCCACTGAACTGTGTCCATTGCACCTGGTCATGTATTCACGTGTAACCAAGTCATCAATCTATCCGTCCTTTCATTTGTCTAGTACCATTGCTTATTCGTCAGCCCACCCTGTGTCCAGCCTTTATCATCATTGGTTCTCCAGTCGACCCAATACTAGTTTCAGGACTTCCAGTGGGGTCTGGATGGGACTCAAGAGTGGGTGTCTGGAGGCAGGTAAACAGGGTGCCAGGATTCCTTCAGAGATGGGGAAGTTGTCAGCAGACCTGTTTGGAGGGCCAAGGAGTCCCTGGGGCTACAGAAATGTGGTCCCAGAACCAGGGTACCCAGTGGTCTGTTCTGGAGTGGGTGTTGGTTTATCGGGACCTGAGCCCTTTCCTTTTTACTAACTTTTGCCCTCCCTTGCCCAGGGAGGAGATAGAAGGCTGTTTGGTGGGAGAGGAAGATGTCTGAGGTGAGTTGTGGGGTATGGAGAAGCCAGGCCTTTATACTTAAAAAAATTTTTTCTGGGGGTTGAAGAAATGTCTCGACAGCTAAGAAGACTAGTTGCTTTTCCAGAGGACCTGGGTTTGGTTCCCAACACCCACATGATATCTAACAACCATCTGAAACTCCGGTTTCAGAGGATCCGACACCCTCTTCTGACCTCCACAGGTATTGCTCTCATGAACTCATACACATAAAATTAAAAACAATTTTTTAGCCGGACCTTGTGGTGCTCACCTTTAATCCCAGCACTCAGGAGGCAGAGGCAGGCAGGTATCTGTGAGTTGAAGGCCAGCCTGGTCTACAGAGCAAGTTCCAGGCCAGCTGGAGCTACAGGGAGACCCTGTCTCAAAAAGGTCCCCCCTAAATTTTTTTTAAAGCTCTTCTGGGGCGGGTGTAGTGGCACACACCTTTAATTCCGGTACTAGAAAGTCAGGGTGGATCTCTGTGAGTTCAAGGCCAGCCTGGTTTACATAGTGAGTTCCAGGACAGTAGGGCCTACAAGGAGACCCTGTCTCAAAAAAAAAAAAAAAAGCTGTTCTGGGAGACTGGAGAAATGGCTTGACCACTAAGAGCACTGATTGTTCTTCCAGAGGACCTGGGTTCAATTCCCAGCACCCATGTGGCAGCTAACAATTATCTATAACTCCAGTCCTATAGGCATTGCATGACATGGATGCACTTACATGCAGGCAGTATATATAAAAAGAAAAAAATTTAAAGCTTTTCTAGTGGTTGGCAAGATTGTTTAGTGAATAAAAGTACTTTCTGGGAAACCCGACGACCTGAGTTTGATTCCTGGAATCTGCATGGTGGAAGGGGAGAGCTGACTTTCCCAAGTTGTCTCTCCACATGTGGGCTCTGAAACACGTGAATGCACGTGTGCTATGGCAACAGCCTTGGGTGTAATTAGGCACTCTAATGAACAGCACAGCAGGCAATGCCTTCAGCACTAAGTCCTGCCCCTCTCAGGCAGCAGATTCCAGAGAACCCTGCCTCGAGCCACCCACATATTTCCCTGTCTCCTGACCTACATGTCTTGTTGAAAGCCTGGTTCCTTCTCCAGGAACCCTCCTGGGAATGCTTTCCTCTCTGCTTCAGCTAGTGAGGGATGGATGGATGCACCTTGCTAAGGACTGCCCCCCCCCCCCCCCCGTGTGGAATTATGCACTGTCTACCAACCACTCAGAGGAGACTGAGACTAAAATCTTGATACCTTAAGAGAGGGTCAGATTGGAGGAGGTACTCACACAGTCAAAGGGAGTTTAAGAATCTGCAGTGACCAAGCCTTCTGCTAGGGTGAGGCTCTCAGGCCTTGACCTTGTGTGCGCATGCAGTTATCCCTGGGACCTGGCTGCGCACATTGGACATGGGCATACCCGTTCTCCCTATACTTTGTCCACATGCCTTCCCTGATGAAAGAGAGGACTGAGTGTGTGGGATGGGGCGGAGGGGGAGCCACAGGCTAGTCCCTTAGGAGGGAAAAGAGCAGAGCAAACAGATTTAGCTGGTTTCGGGCTCCAACCTTGTGGTAGAGTTTGTAATCCCTTAGGGGAGGGGTGACCGTGCATTTGAGCGGATTCCGGGGAAATGCTGGATTTGAAGTCTTGGAGCCCCAATTTGAGAAATACTACCTTAGAGGGGCCAGAAAGGGGCACCATGTGGTGGCTACCACACTCAGTAAACTGAGTGTGGTTATTTCCACACTCATTGAACTGCATGAATGGTTATTTTGAGTCAGGGAGACCAGGAGACACAATCGAGTTCATAGATTATTCATTCACCAATGGAGCACAAATTTAACAAGTACCTCCTGAGTATTGGCTCCGACTGTCTCCCCCTCGCTGGGAGCACCCCCCCCATTTGTGCTCACTGCCTTGTGGTCCGCTACAGTGAGGGGGGCCACTTTCCGCTTTGTCAGTGTCCTGGAATACTCTGTGCCTGTTTTCATTCTTGGCTTTTTGGGGGGACTGACGATTGTAAAAATTTTTTGGATGTTTTGACTAGTGTTGCCTAACTTCGTGGCCTGCCCTTCCAGGAGGAGCCAAGGGCTAATTCCCCAGGACCAGGCCTAGGGGTCCATGCTTGTAATCCCAGCTCTCAGGAGGCAGAGGCAGGATAATCAGAGAGAGAGAAAGAGAGAGATTGCTTGTTTGGAGTGCTGAAATTGAACTTGGTGCTTCACCCACCTCAGGCAAGAGCTTCAGCACTGAGCCACATTCCCAGCCCTGTCTTTGTTTATTTGTTTTTTATTTGCTTGTTTGTTTTTGAGACAGGGTTTCACTATGTAGTCATGGTTGGCCTGGAACTCACTATGCAGACCAGGCTAGTCTCTAACTCACAGAGATCTGTCTCTGTCTCCTGAGTGCCGGTTGAGCACCTTTGGTTTTTCATGAGATGCTGGGGATTAGGCCTGTGATCTACACAGGTGAGGCAAGGCCTCTATATGCTAAGACCCAGGCTCAAACAAAAACCACTCACAAAGGAAGGGAGGGGAGGGAGGGTCGTGCTTTGCCATGCGGGAGGCCTCAGGTTCAGTCCTTATTGGGGGGGAGTGTGGGCTTGGGATGTACGGTGCTTGCCTGGCATGCACAAGACCTTGGGTTTGACCCTTCAGTGTGGTGTAAACCCCATGGCAGTGCAAGCCTGTAGTCCAGGAACTGAAGAGGTAGAGGCAAGAGGATCACATTTTGGAGGTCCTCTTTTACCACATAGCTAGTTTAAGGCAAGCCTGGGCTATGTGAGTCCCTGTTGAGAGACAGAGGCAGAGAAATTTAAAAGTAACAATTCTGAGGCTGGAGAGATGGCACAATGTTTTATTTATTTTTTATGTGTATGAATGCACTGTCTGCATGCAGGTTTGTGTATCCATGTCGTGCAAAGCCGCGGAAGTCAGAAGAGGGCGTTGGATTCCCCTGGAATTGGAGTTAAAGACAGTTCTCAGCCGCCATGTCGGTACTGGGGATCGAACCTGGATCCTCTGCAAGAGCAGTCAGCGCTCTTAAGGCCTAGGCCATCTCTCCAGCCCCTCATAACTGTCTTTAACTGTAACTGCAGTTCCAGGGGATCCCATGCCCTCCTCTGGCCTCTACAGGCACCGGACACAAACCAGACACATAAGATAAAATTAAATCTTTTTTATTAATCTTTTGTTTTTAATTAATTTATTTTTGTATGTCTATGAATGTACTGTTTGCATGTAGGTCTGTGCACCCGTGTCGTGCATTGCTGTGGAGGTCAGAAGAGGGTGTCGGATTCCCCTGGAACTGGAGTCAAAGACGGTTCTTAGCCTCCGTGTGGGTGTTAGGGATCGAACCCAGGTCCTCTGCAAGAACAGTTGGCACTCTTAACTGCTAGGCCATCTTTCCAGCCCCCGGTAAAATTAAATCTTAAAAAAAAAATTCCTGGTCTGGAGAGCCATTAAAAGCTCAGGGTCACAACCAAAAAAAAAAAAAAAAATCCCTTTGCAGGAGGTGTAGAGTGTGGACCTGGTTGGGGGTTGAATGGGATGGGGAACTAGGACTAAGGAGGCAGGGCAGGGCAGGGCAGGGCTGGACTGAGGCATGCAAGAGCTGGCCAGAGGGTAGGCCTCATGCCCACGGGACACCAGGAGACTTGCACAGGCTGGCTGGAGAAGGGAGGAGGAGGGTTATGGGCAACAGATATGTTAACCAGCCTTCTATTACATGTGCTTAGTTCCTTGGCTTACAATGGACATAGGCCCTCCCCTCAGGGAGCTGGCCATCTTTGGGAAGGAGATGGGCATCAGCCTAGTCATTGATCAGATGTATTATTACACACTGATTGAGGTGACAGAAACCAAGAATCTTTGAGAAAACAGCAGACACAGGACCCAGGAGGGCTTCCTGGAGAAGGTGGGCATTTCCATAGAAACTGGTCTTAAAGGAAAAGTAAAGTTACAAGGGAGGGAAAAAGTCAGGGCCAAGGCCTTGAGGCTGAAAAGAGGTCTCCTTCTAGATTCTAGACGTGACAGGGAGTGGCAAGGGTGCAACCAGGAGGGCACCTGAAGGGTGGGGAAATGATCTTGTTGCCAGAGGAAAGTGGAGTGGAAGGAGGGATCAGCTGGGAGGGGGGAGTGTGGGAGCCCTCAGGGCACCAGGAAGTGGAGCTAGCTAGGGCCAGGGGGACAGCAGTTGGGTGCATAGACCCTCTTCCCAGTGTCCAGTGAAAGCCGGTGGCAAAGTTGCTTGCTCACTCCAGTGCTGCTAAGTGGGTCTGGGCCCTGAGGTTTCAGGAAGTGAGTCCCGGGGATCCTGCTTGGAGACACTAGGATGTCCAGCGCCCCTCCTCAGTGGGAGGCTGGAAAAGAACCTGACAGTGTGGGGTACAGTAGGTGCTCCTGGTGATGACCCCCGACTGTCATACCCAATCCTCCTCCCAGAGCTGGGGGCCGTGTGGTTTCTAGGGAGGGGCACTTGCAACCTGGGTCCCTGCTTCTGCCATATTGTACTCTCTCAACAGGAGTCGGGTCTGTATAGGAATACTTAGGTGTGGGTGCACTTGACCCTGATCTGACCTGCACCGGGGTCTGTTCTGCATTGGCCTCTGTGCATCCATGGCTCCTGGGTGTAAATCAGTGTGCGCGCACGCTAGGTATCGATGTGGACTTGTGTTTGTTGGCGAGCGTGCGTGACTTGTGCCCTGGGGGTGCGAGGTTCCGCCACGCAGGGTATGCTGGAGGAGGGGGCGGGAGAGCGGGCGGGAGAGGGGGCGGACCCTCCCTGCGGCGGCGGCGCGCCGCACTCCCTGCGCGGCTGGGGCCACAGCGCCACCGCCGGCCGCGCTCACAGCGTCGCTGAAGCTCCACCGCCACTGCCACCGCCACCGCCACCGAGGCGGGCCCCGGAGGAGCGAGGGTGGGAGGGGGCCCTCCACTCCGCTCCCTCCTCCTCCTCCCCCGCGGCCGCATGCTGCAGATGGTGAAGACCCTGGCCCAGTTTACCATCGCGCTGGAAGACATGCGCGATCTGGGCCCGGCCGCCGCCTCCGGGGAGCCCGCCGGGGGCGGGGGCGCTGAAGCCACTGAGGATCCCGGGGAGGCCCAGGTACCGGGGAGGGGAAAGGGCAGCTAGAGACCTGGGCTTTGCCTAGGATGCTGCCGACCCAGGAGATGGGGGAAGCGTGGGCAGGTGCTGGACAACAGGGCCTGGAACTTCGATCAGGCACCAGCAGCCCGCCTCCCCGCGCCCCCCCCCCCTCCCCGCTTGGGGGAAGGGGAGGGCATGGCCTTGGATGCAGGCAGGGAAGGTTGATGGTAAGGAGCCCTGGCGGAGCTGGTATGTCCAGTAGTGCGCCGAGGTCAGGCCCAGGGTGGAACTCAGCTTGTGTAGTGGATCATTTGTTGCCAGGGTACCCTAGGTTCCCAGAAAGCCAGATTTCCAGCCTTCCTCCCTGGGTCGAAGCACCCAGCTGTCTACATATGCTGGGGGGGAAGCCAGATTTTCGTTCCCACACCATCTCCTCACCGGACCTGTTCCGTGGTGGAGATGTCATGCTGCGGAAAGGTGGTGACCCCAGTCCTGGCTCCCAGTGCCTTTCTGGAGGGGGAGGGAGGCTTTCCCGGGATGTCGCCTGTTTTTATGTGTCCGTCTGTCTGGGCCTGGACTCTTTTCCACTCTCTGGGCCTCTGTGGCTGTGCCCTCATTTAGGTGCATTGCTGTGCTGTGTGTTGTGTGTCTCTACTGCCCTGGGTCGGAATAGGAGAACCTGGCTCGATTCTGGGCTGCATTTTCATCTTGATGCAGGGCCTTTATGGCTTCTCTCTGTCTTTCCTCATGCTTTGTACATCAGAGTCTCAGTTTGGGGGTTGTTTCCTCACCCTCTCCCCACTTTATCCCCATTCCCACGCCTCCTGGGTCCCTAGGCCAGGGCTCTGTGTAGTAAAGGTCTGTGTAGTAAAGAGGACATGGCTATTGAGGGGTGAGGAGATCTGGAGGGAACTGGGGCCTGCAGGGCTGGCCCGTCGGGAACAGGTGGGCCTGCTGATCTGGTTGACAGCTGCATTGTCCCTCAGTCTCCTGCTTCCCCTGTCTCCCCTCACCCCATGTGCTGCTCCCGTGTCTGGACATGTGCAGAGGGTGATCCATGCAGTGACATGGTGCTGGCCTTGTTTTCTGTGCTTTACCTGACAGCTGAGTGACAGCCCTCTGTGCTTTGCAGGGGGAGAAGCCTGGGAGAGAGGCACTGCAGCGTCAGCTCCCTGTGCCTCCCCAGCCTCCCCGCCAGCAGGCCCAGTGCCAGCCCTGCCTATCAGCAAACCTCTCCGACCATGACCCAAGCTGAGCCTGGCTGACCAGGGGATGCAGGCAGCAGTTGGTGGCTGTGAGACCCAGAGCCTGGTCAGAAAATGCCCCACATGGTCTCACTGAAGTAGAATGAGATGGACAGTGAGGACCACTGTGCACACGTGGACACTTCCCTGCTCCCCATCACTGTGCTTCTCTAGTGCTAGGAGCAAGGGCTTCTTATTCCATTTCATAAAGGAGCAGAAACAAGGCTACCAAGTCACACGGCTGAGAGGGCAGAGCTGGGGACTCTATGGCCTGAGTCTGCTGGTCAGCACCTAAAGCTCTGCAAGAGGTGGCTACAGAGGCACTGGCCACGTGATCTTGGGCGAGGCATGTCACTTCTCTGACTTGACTCGCCTGTGTGGTGTAGATGACAATGCCTGTGCGGCCGTAAGGTGGTCTGCCATACCTGTGAGGTGCTGGGGAGTCTTGGGACCCAAGGGAACAGGAGTGGGAATGGGAGACCCAGAGCTGCCCCAGAAGTGCCAGGATATACGGCCTTGCTTGTAGCTGGGGTCTCTGAGGCAGGACGGGGTGGGGGGCGCACATCAGAGCATAAGGCTGGCAGCAGTGTGGCAAGTCAGCCTCCCGTGGTCCAAAGAGATGTCACTCATGCCTCAGTAGAGCCTAGCATAGGAACCCACTTCTTTGAGTGTAGCTTCCTGTAGCCTGAGGGACAGGCCTGACTCCCAATGTCAGGGTCAGAGGAAGGGCCACCTGAGTTGAGTTTTCCATAGCTAGAAAAGCCAGCAGTAGGATTGGAGAGGTAGTGCGGTCGACAGTTGAGAGCACTGACTGCTCTGCAGAGGGACCTGGATTTGTCGGTTCTTAGCACCTACATGGTGACTTACAACCATCCCTAACTCCAGTTCCAGGGAGTCAGACTTCTGGCCTCTGTGGACATTGCAGCCATGTGGTGTACTTAGATATATGCAGGCAACATATCTGTACACATAAAATAAATTTGAACAAGTTTAAGAGAAAAAGTGAGCTGTAAGCCAGGCATAGTGCCACGTGTCTGGAATCCCATCACTGGGGAGGTTGAGGCGGGCAAGAGATTATCACAAGTTCATAGCCAGCCTGGACTAAAGAGCTTGTTTCAAACAAATAAACAACAACAACAACAACAAAAATAATGATTAAAGGCTAAGTAAACTGGTGTGGTGGCATACGCCTTTAATCCTACCACTTGAAGGGAGAAATAGGTAGCTCTCTGTGAGACGGAGGCAGGAGGATCTGGCTACAGGGAGACCCAGTTTGAAAGAAAACAAAACAAAACAAAACAGAAGGCAGACTGTGGCAGGCCCAGAGCTCTGTCCCCTAAGCAGAGTAGGTACCCTGGGTAGAGCAGTGACAGGGTAGTCCTAAGGTAGTCTCAGTGGGTCACTACCCTAAGGGGATCTTGGGGCGAGGACTGGAGGGTTGCTCGGGCATAGGCACCCATTCCGGGATTTCTACCCAAAAAGTGCCTACTCAGATCTGTAGGACTTGACAGCACTCGGCCTAGCCAGATGTGTGGGCCAAGCTGAAACCTGAGGAGAGAAGACTGAACCAGAGGTGTAGACCCCACACCTTGCCTACAGTCACTATAGGGACTTCTCTAAGGACAGAGAAGCTGTTGGGATGGGTGCCATCTGGGAAGGTCTCCCCAGAATCTGCGTAAATGGGCACAGCAGTCTGCATCTGTAATCCCAGCACTGGGAGTGGAGACAGATGTGGAGCTCCAGGTTTAGGGAGAGACTGACTCAAAATAAGATAGAGCCGTTGGGTGTGGTGAATCACACCTTAAATCCCAGCACTGGGAGGCAGAGGCAAACAGATCCCTGGAGTTTGAGGCCAGCTTGGTCTACATAGAGTTCTAGGCCACCCAGGGGTACGCAGTGAGACCATCTCAAAATAATAAAATAAAATATAAAATAAAATAAAATAATAAAATAAAAATATAATAAAATAAAATAATAAAAAAATAAAATATAGTATAGAATAGAATAGAATCAGGATCCAGTCTTGTCTGAACCTGATACTTCTAGTGCTGTGGTTTCTAGCACCACCTTCATTTCCCTGGGCTGCACTGTCTTCATCTGTCATAGGAAGTGACACTTCCATATGTTTACTCTAAGGGATGCTGTGACATGCTGGCATGTCCCCTTAGCACTGAGGTGGAAAGTGGCCCTTTCAAAGTTGGCCCCTGGAGTGGATGTGCCCTCGAGGCTCTCCTGTGTGAGTGGGAGGGGTTACTGATGCTGCTTTGTTTGTCCATCATGGGAGCCAAGAAGTAAACCAGGGGTATCAGAAGTGCCCTGGCTGTACCCACTAGGCTCGGATGGGGTGGAAGAGCGGGGGTCAGCTTAGAGGGATGTGTTTGAGTTGCAGGTGAACGTTTCCAGCAGGGAGAGCACCTCAGCAGAAGCCTGGCAGGGTGGCGTCCAGGATGCTTTGGGAGACTGTCTTAGGGGCAGGAAGCAGGGCAGGACGGCCAGGGGAAGGATGAGATGGACTCCCTGGGCCTGTGGGTGAGCCTGCATGGAGTTGCAGGTGTCAGTGGCTGAGCAGAATGAAGCACCACTCACTCTCCTATCTCCACAGGACATGCGGAAGCACGTGACCATGACCCTGCTGGACACAGAGCAATCCTACGTGGAGTCACTGCGCACCCTGATGCAGGTGAGGCCCCATGACCTAGGCCCCCAGAGCACTATTCCAAGTGCGGGAGGCAGTCAGGTGGGAACACCCGTGTCATGGAGAGGGACTGAGACCAGAGAGCTGTGACCCTGGCATACACCATCCACCTGTGGAGAACCCCTGGCTGCCAAGAGGAAGAGGTTACTCTGTCCAGGGTGGGTGAAAATGGAGGGGCCAGGGCAGAGCAGAGCAAGAGTCTCCACCCAATAGGAGTTTCCACATCCCTTTGGCAGTCCCTGAACACAAGTTTTGAGATGTGTACCCCCTTGAATGTGCAGCTTCTGTTTTACTCATTGACTGGGAAAATGCTTGTTGACTGGAATTAAATGCTGAGTACCTGGTGCCTGATGTCTCTGGCCCACATCCAGGAAGCCCAAGGATGAGGGGAACATAAGCCCTGTCCTGGGAGCTCTCGGTCCTTGTGGGAACAGGGTATATGGAACAATCTAGAAGCATAGAACGCACCTGCCCAGTGTGCAGTCAGGGAAGCCTCCCTGGAGGAGGGGCAGCAGGGCGACAAGTGCAAGTCGGCACCAGCAGAAGGCTTAGCACATACATTTAGAGACCCATGTGGTATGGAGCATGGGGGGCTGGTTCTTGGGTGGCATTGCAAGAGTCAGCATGGGTCACACCATGGGGGCCTTGAACCCCAAGGGGGGGTTCCAACCCCAGCAGGGTACCTGAAGATTCATCGGAGGGTTCTGAGCCAGGTGGGCATGTGGTTGGATTCATGCTTATGAAGTCCTGCTGACATTTGGGAAGATGGGTGCCAGAAGAGGAAGCCAGGCCAGGACAGAGGCTGTGGCAGGGGGAGAGGGAGAGAGGGAGGTTGCTGCTCAGGTCAGGTGGGCTGTGGGGGCCTAAAGTGGGGAAGATGTGGACTGAATTCAGGCCATGGCCTGGGAGAGAGGGGGGGCTGTGTCAGGGTCAGTACGGTGACTGCTTGAGGCTCAGCAGTGTGGGTTCTGGGGAGGCCCAGAGCTGGGTGCTGAAATGGGACCTGCTCAAGCCACCATGGCAGAGTATGAGCAAAGGGTGAAGGTAGAGCCTGAGAAATACCCAGACCAGCCTTCCTTCCCTCTCGCCCTCTCCTTCTCCCTTCTGTCCTTTCTTCCACAAATCTGTACTGAGCTCTTCTGTAGAGCAGGCATTATTTCCTGGGCACGGGAACATGAGGGACGTGGACCTGTTCCCTGGAGCCCACAGACCGTGCAGGAGAGTAGCTGTCCCCAGCCAGCTGAGTCACACCTCGTGACAAATGGCGATGATGCACAAGTTCAAGGGTCTGTGTGTGTATGTATGTGGGTAGGGACTGCCTGAAAAGGAGGGAGATTCTAACACGGATGAACCCGGAGGACTTGGTGCTGAGCGAAAGAAGCCAGCCGCATAACAGTGAATACTGTGTGGTGTGCGTTCCATTGAGCTTGGAGTAGTCAAGCTCTTGGAGGAAGAAAGTGGATGTGGTGGCTTGGGTTGGGGAAGGCCATGGCAGGCAGAGGATGTGGAGAGTTTTTATTCAGTGGTCCAGAGTTTCAAGCTGGGAAGATGAAAGATAGGAAATACTCAAAGTGAGTGTGCTATTAGCACTGGAATGAAAATGGTTAAAGTGGGCCTAGGGATGTAGCTCAGTTGGCAGAGTACTTGTCTAGTGTGCACAAAGTCCTGGCTTTGACCCCCAGCACTGCCCAGACGAGGAGTAATGGCACAAACCTGCCATCCCAGCACTCGGGAGGATCAAAAATAAAAGTTCAGGGGCTGGAGAGATGGCTCAGCAGTCAGGAGCACTGGCTGCTTTTCCAGAGAGCCCAGGTTTAGTTCTCGGCCCCTGCATAGTGGCTAGCAACCATCTTTAACACCAGTTCCAGGGGATCCAACGCCCTATTCTGACAGCTGTGGGCACTGCATGACACAGGTGTACTTATACACATGCAGGCAATACACTCATACACATAAAATTAATAAATAAAACACTTTTAAAAATAGCTCATTTGGGTTGGGCGTGGTGGCGCACGCCTTTAATCCTAGCACTTGGGAGGCAGAGACAGGCGGATCTTTGTGAGTTCAAGGCCAGCCTGGTCTACAAGGTGAGTTCTAGAACAGCTGGGGCTACAGGGAGACCCTGTCTCGAAAAGACCAAAAAAAAAAAAAAAAAGCTCATTTGGGGCTGTACAGGGAATTTGAGGGTAGCCTGGAATTCATGAGACTCTGTCTCAAAAAGAAACAAACAAAAACCGGTTAAATTGAGCCAGATGTAGTGTCACACACCTTTAATCCCAGCAGAGGTAGGTGGATTTCTGTAAGTTCAAGATCAGCCTGATCTACATTCTGAGTTCAGGCCAGCTGGGGCTACAGGGAGATCCTGTCTCAAAAAGACCAAAGAAAAAAGAAACCGGTTAAATTTGTAAAGTTTGGTGCTAGAGAGATGGCTCAGTGGTTAAGAGCACCGGGTGCTCTTGCAGAGGACCCGGGTTCAGTTTCCAGCAGCCACAAGGCAGCTAGCAACCACCTGTAACTTCATTTCCAGGGGATCTTACGCCCTCTTGTGGCACTGCATGACATGGGTACACTTACATACATGCAAGCAAAATCACTCATACACATAAGATAGAAAATTATATATAAATATATATATATTACATTTTTAAGCTGGGCATGGTGGGCACACCTTTAATCCCAATACATGGGAGGCAGACGCAGGCAGATCTCTGTGATTTCAAAGCCAGCCTGGGCTACATAGTAAGTGCCAGGCCAGCTGGGGCTATAGGGACACCCTGTCTCAAAAAGACAAAAAAAATAAATTAATTGTGTATTTTATTTTTGTGTATATATTTTACCACAAAGATATGCATTGGTTCTGTTTTTATAAAAAGCCTATTGAGCTGGGCACTGTGGCGCACACCTTTAATGCCAGCACTCGGGAGGCAGAGCCAAGTAGATCTCTGTGGTCTACAAGAGTGAGTTCCAGGCCAGCCGGGGCTACAGGGAGACCCTGTCTCAAAAAGACAAAAAAAAAAAATAATAATAATAAAAATAAGTGAGTTATGGGGCTGGAGAGATAGCCTATTGGTTAAGAGCGCCGACCACTCTTGCAGAGGACCCGGTTTCAATCCCCAGCACCCACATGGCGGCTAAGAACTCCAGTTCCATGGGAATCCGACACCCTCTTCTGACCTCCGTGGCATTTCACGACACAGGTGCACAAACCTACATGCAGACAGTACATTCATACACATACAAAAATAATAAATAAAAAATAAGTGAGTTATTAGATGGGAGTAAGAGCTCTGGAAAGAAAAGGAGAACAAGGAGTTTAGGATGCCAGGAGAGGGCGAGCTGGTGAGGGTGCCCAGGGAAGGGTGGTGTATTTTTAAAATTAATTATTATCTATTTACTTATATTTCATGTGTGTTTCGTTTGCATGCACACCAGGTGCGTGCAATGCCCTTGAAAGCCAATAAAAGGTGTTGGATCACCTGACCTGGAGTTATGAGTGGTTGTTAGCTACCATGTGGGTGCTGGGAACTGAATCTGGGTCCTCTCCAAGATCAGCCAGTGTCCTTAAACTCTGAGCCACCTCTCCAACCCCAAAAAGTGTTTTCTTAGAAGTCCCAAGGTTTAAGACAAGATCCAAGGATGTGTATGGCCCCAGGAAAGGGTGTAAACTTAGAAGGCCTGGGTGCAAATCCCATCTCCTTCTGGCTACTAACATTGGTATGTAACTCCTTTCTATTATTATAGTTATTTGTTTTTGTTTGAACTGGCTAAGTAGTCAACTTCAGGTCTGTTTCTGACCTTGAACGCCTGATCTTCTTGTCTCTACAACCCAGGAGCTGGGATTACAGGCAGGCACCACCACAGCTAGCAGGGGCTGGGATTACAGGCAGGCACCACCACAGCTAGCAGGAGCTAGGATTACAGGCAGATACCATCACGGCTAGCAGGAGCTGGGATTACAGGCATGCACCACCACAGCTAGCAGGGGCTGGGATTATAGGCATGCACCACCACAGCTAGCAGGGACTGGGATTACAGGCAGGCACCACCACAGCTAGCAGGGACTGGGATTACAGGCAGGCACCACCACAGCTAGCAGGGACTGGGATTACAGGCATGCACCACCACAGCTAGCAGGGGCTGGGATTACAGGCAGGCACCACCACGGCTAGCAGGGGCTGGGATTCCAGGCATGCACCACCACGGCTAGCAGGGGCTGGGATTACAGGTAGGCACCACCACAGCTAGCAGGAGCTGGGATTACAGGCATGCACCACCACAGCTAGCAGGGGCTGGGATTACAGGCAGGCACCACCACAGCTAGCAGGGGCTGGGATTACAGGCATGCACCACCACGGCTAGCAGGAGCTGGGATTACAGGCAGGCACCACCACAGCTAGCAGGGGCTGGGATTACAGGCAGGCACCACCACGGCTAGCAGGAGCTGGGATTACAGGCAGGCACCACCACGGCTAGCAGGGGCTGGGATTACAGGCCGGCACCACCATAGCTAGCAGGAGCTGGGATTCCAGGCATGCACCACCACGGCTAGCAGGAGCTGGGATTACAGGCAGGCACCACCACAGCTAGCAGGGGCTGGGATTACAGGCAGGCACCACCACAGCTAGCAGGGACTGGGATTACAGGCAGGCACCACCACGGCTAGCAGGGACTGGGATTACAGGCAGGCACCACCATGGCTAGCAGGGACTGGGATTACAGGCATGCACCACCATGGCTAGCAGGAGCTGGGATTACAGGCAGGCACCACCACGGCTAGCAGGGAATGGGATTACAGGCAGGCACCACCACAGCTAGCAGGGACTGGGATTACAGGCAGGCACCACCACGGCTAGCAGGAGCTGGGATTACAGGCAGGCACCACCACGGCTAGCAGGAGCTGGGATTACAGGCAGGCACCACCACGGCTAGCAGGGGCTGGGATTACAGGCCGGCACCATAGCTAGCAGGAGCTGGGATTACAGGCAGGCACCACCACAGCTACTTCATTATTTTATTTCTGTTTTGTGTTTTTGAGACAGGATCTTGCTACCCAGCCCAAGCTGGCCTTGGGTTCCCCGTTCTGCCTCTACCTCTCAAACACTGCTACCACCATCGGGCCTTAGCTCCTTTACCTAAATCCTTGTCCTGCAGGAACACTGCTAACCCACTTTGGCAGTGATCACTGAGTTAGTGCCACTCTCCGTTCCAATACACCCCACTTGAGACAATAAAGATAGTTAGTGGGACTGAGAGGGTTTCTATCCAACTATAACTGTGACCTTAGACAAGCTGCCTCAGTTTCATCATCTGTAAAGTTGGGTGGCAGGAGTTGCCATACAGCACTGGGGCAAAGTGCCAGGCACATACCAGGTAGTCAGTAAGTGCTGCTGAACCTCTGAGCCTTTCTTTCTTCATCTGTCGTCCTAATCAGCTGCATAAGTTTAAAACAAAGATTAAATGCAGTCGGACACATGCATGCATCAACAAACATGCAGGAAGGATGTGAAATGCAGCCAAGTTTGAGCACTGGAGCCATGCTCCAGAGCTCTGAAGGGACCCACCTTCACCCCACACCGCAGGACTGCCATGTTCCCAGTCCTTGGGTTCAGGTGACAACCTCTTGCCCACCTCCATCCCTCCTTTTCCACCCAGCCTGGGCGTCCACCACTAGTCCTTCAGGTCCCAATAGATTGGGAGGAAGGTGAACGTGCCAGGCCACCACTCCCA